>JAWPHD010011309.1:0-85141 GCA_037043455.1 Cyrtodaria siliqua
AAATCTAATAGCCTATAAAATCGATTTAACTAGAAGGCCATATTGTCTACCGACCGTTCCAAGTCGGCACCATGTCTTCACCACTTCTTATGTTGTTTTATTATTCTGTTTGTTGATTTCTATAGGACCGATTTAATCAGTGTTCCAATTACTATCGTTACTGTGCATAGTATAGTAATAGAGGATCTTAGACAGCGTGGTATAATCATGCTGTACATGACGTTATACGTGTAAAACAGATATGTGTGTTTAATGTGTGTTTAATGTAAAACATATATGTGTGATTAGTCTGCAAAATAGTCTGTCTGTATTTCAGTAGCTGATTTTAAGAAATGATTAATTCAATGACCTAGCTATTGGCATGGTCGGTGACATTTCCTTTGATGAATGCAAAGCATTAAATCGTTTAATTTAGGGTAACTAAAGGGGCATGGCTATACCGTACTACACTACCAGATAGAGTAAATTAGAGTCAGGTATCTCTGACGTCACCCTGTTACTAAGTACACCATGCTACAAATAAGATAGAGTCTGTCTCAGCTCGTTCGTTATTTAAACACCTCGATGGGCTATGCCCATCTCGGTGTTTAAATAAGCCAACTCGCTGAGACCAGACTCTATCTATTACTTTGCGCAGCTATTCAGTGTGATCGCTCTTCCGTTGCACTTGAGTAACACGAAGTTAAAATAAAGTCAGTATTAACCTTTCCTTATTGTGATGGTTGACTCTCATCTGTGAATGTTACACATTTGTATCTAGTATTAAAATAACACTGTAATGACAGAGTTAATATAAACATTTTGAGAGTGAATGGAAATATGTTGGCTTGCAATATATTTCAACAGAGTGATGTAAAGGGACAGGAGGCGAATGGAATCGTTATGGGTGTCTATTCCAATACGAATACAATTATCAAAAGGTAATTCAGATTCAGATTTAACGTGCATATGCACTAATCTAGAGCTCGTTAACCGTACGATTTAATTAGAATCTTGGCGACTCGGCTAGTTTTGTTGTGTACATAATTAATTATAATAATTTACAGAATGCTTTAGGGCTCTTATAAGCAATTGTTTATGACAGAAGTACACTTTATTTGAATTATATGAACAACTGTAGGCAATATAACAAATAGAGTCGCAAATTGACTTCCGGTTTGTTATTGTTAATGAACATGTTTTATTGTTAACCCTTTTGTGTTTGTGATGTCTTATTTGGCCTTTTATTCATCTTTAAATTAGTTCTTTGTTTCTGTGTGTGTTTGTGGTTGACTGTCGTCCTTGAATGCTGCTTTTCCTGTTCGATTTTTATATCTATATTGTCTAGAGAGCTCGAAACACATTCTGAAGGTTTTTATTTTAATTTGGATTGACATCAATCACGTTTCTAAATCAGCTTCGGCCCCTTTAAATAATGAATGTAAAACTTGATTACATATGTACACGGTTGATCTATTAATGATAATGGTATATAGTGTATTGTTAAATGTAAACGCTATATCGAAAACTGTGTATATCGAAAACTGTGTATATTGAAATATTCTTAAAATACAATCACCACCTAACTGGAAAAAGAACATCTTGAGTCCAGCATTAAATATCAAACACATCATTGATGTGTTATTACGCTGGGTTTCTGACATACATTCTGTTGTTTTGTGACGCTATGACGAGAATGGAATCACATTACATGTAGTCTACTTTGTCGCGACTGTAAAGAAAGATACAAATATCGGACAGGGAATGCAGCATTCAAGGACGACAGTCAACCACAAAACACAAAAACAAACACGCAAACAGACACACGAGAAGGCAAAAGTAATAACAAATGCAAACGACATCACAAACACAAAAGGGTTGACAATATGGCTACCGCCTTGGAACGGTCAGTGACAGCAAAGACCACTGGGGGTTTAAACCGGTTCTAGGGTGCACCTAACCTCACACTTACCCTACTGTCATCCCATTAAAACAGGACAGTGTAAATAAAGAAATCCCCGCCATGATCTAATGTAAGATCATTATATATTAAATTTGTGACGGGAAGCTTGTTTCTTCAAGCAGTGTTTTGCATGCTATTGACAACACTTTAAACTGACATTGATGAGAGTACATGTACCTTGCCAAGACAGAAATAATTATTATAATAAGACATATGAGACGGGCAACTTGTTTCCTAAAACTATATTCCTCAAGGTATTGCCACCAATTGAAACTGACAATGCTGAGCTCTGAATGTACCTGTTAAGGTACAGCTGCCTTCCTTCACCTATTGAGAAAAAATGGATACAAATATTCTTAATAGCTCTTTAGAACCAGGCACTTTAGATACGCAGATACCAAATATGGTTTTCGGTAGTACAAACGCACCCATGTGTCACGTTAACACGAGTTTTTGTACTTATTACACTGTATTAATGCTTGTGATATATGTAGAATATTATATGGGAGATATTAACTATTTTGGAGTAAATGACACACTTTATTTCATACTGAGAAGTATTAAACATAATGTTTACGCCAGATGAATTGAACTAGTATGTTCGCGACAAATACAAAACACGTTTCTTTTTGTTTTATACAGTTATCGTGTTTTTACTGGCCATAACTTTTGAAACTAGGACTTATATTGTATATTGATTTCTTCCCTATCTAAATTTAAATGGCATAACGTTCATACCAACTTTTAGGAAAAAATAAACAAGTTTTGAATAAACTTGCATCTTTATATATCTATAATTACTAAATAACTGATCAAATTTTCTATCTTTAAATATCTATAATTACTAAATAACTGATCAAATTTTCTAAAAACAGATCACTGACTGGTAAGACTAAATCCAAGATGATGACATATGTTTGTCATTTATATTCTCAAATAAATTGTTCTAGAAATTAAAGAAAACAAATCAGACAACCAGTAAATAAATAAAGTTGATAAAGTATTGCAATCGTCACGGTACCTTCGAGAATACAGATGCATTTGTGTTAGGATAGAGTCGATATACAAGTCGAACAGAACGTGTAGAATTCAAGGACCACAGTCAAGCAAATCCCGCATCAAAACAAACGACAAAAACAAGGATAAATAACGATGTACGTGACATCACAAACATTAAGTGGATGGTAATACCGCTACCACCTTGGAACCGTCAGTGTAAACAATGCTGCTGGGGATTTAAACCAGTTTCTAGGTCGCACAAACCTCATTCTTATCCTAAAAAACGGGGCAGTTTAAAAATAAATCTACGGTGTCCTGTTAGGGCCATCTTACCATCGCATCTTACCATCAACCATCGACCTAGGTCAATGGTCGATGGTAAGATGCGATGTTCGATGGTAAGATGCGATGGTAAGATGCGATGGTCGATGCTAAGATGCGATGGTCGGTGGTAAGATGCGATGGTAAGATGCGATGGTCGATGGTAAGATGCGATGAAATCTCCGACATGATATATTTTGTAACAAACTAGGCAACACATTCGTTAACATTTACATGTAAATGCAGTTAGACATTTGATTGACGTATACATTGTAACAAATGAACGACGGAGAAAATACAATCAACACTGTCAGATAAGATGTATACAATGTTGAACATTCGAGGCAAACTAATCAAGTCCTTGGCACCAATTTAAACAGACATTGATGTGGGCCAATAACCTATGTTTCCCAATAAACTTGTTACGGCCATGTCCAAACAGTGATCATTTCCCGCTTATTGTAGTATAGCGTAATAAAGTCAAGGGTCTATATTGTTCTGTCATGCTACTATGCAGGATTAAGGAGATGAATTACATATGTACTGCTTGTCCACATACATTAGTAGAAACACTAACAAAACAAAGGTGTTTTCTTCGGTACTTTATGGCAGCTGTAGTTTTCGGTTATAAATTACTTGAAACAGGGTCTGGCGTCGCCCAATGGATAGCTTCCCGTACTTAAAATCCGGTAAACTTGGGATCAATCCACTACGTTTTTAGACAATACACTTTCCCTTAAACTCATATGTCAGATTAGGACGGAAGCCGGTTCCTTGTACCGGAGATTAGTATCTTACATGTAGCACGAGGACGAAACATATGAATTGATTTGTTAGTAAAAGTATGGCAGATATTCGGATTTCTATGCAAAGATCCGTTATCTCCGGGGACGGGGTGGGGGCAAATTCATTTAAGATTTGAAACTTCAGAAGATTAACAACATAGAATACCTTACCGTAATGATATGACAAAACTGTAACAGATAAACCTCTTACACGATATGTTTATAAACATTCAAGCATAAAATACGTAATATTGTATATCGTATACAATCTTAACATGTATATCAAATTATGTTACATCTATTAACATTGAAAAACTCGTTCGAGGTCTTATTGAAATAAACAGTCACATAAGCTTTATGAAACAAGTTGTTCGAAGTTATTGTGTGATTCATTATAACAAGAATGGAATAAATATACTTACTACAACATCTTTAGAACCCGGCACTTTAGATACGCAATCAATTCTCTTCTCAGATTTGACCAAATATGGTTTTCGGTAGTACAAACGCACCCATGTGTCACTTAACATGAGTTTTTGTACTTATTACACTGTGTTAGTGACCATATTTGGTCAAGTGTTGTTTATAAAGAACAATATAAAGAACAATAAACACACACACAAACACACACACAATAAATAGATAAACATATTGATATGAGGGTATTAGATGGACTAATCAATAGCTGCACAAACAATTCTGATCGGTATTACATATTCAAAATAAATGCCCAGACAGATATAACTATTCTTTGGTATCCAAACATGTCAAGTTATTGACGCAAATTTACACAGACATGTAAAACAGCAAACAACTACTGATTATTCCAATAGAAAGTGACGGTTATACCTAGCAAAATGAAACTGGTGCCATCGCGTTTGTCTAGTAACCGTTTTAATTTGCTATTCTCGAATCTTAGAGGTATAACGGTCCCCGTTTGTTGTATTGGTATATATTAGTTGTAAACGTCTGGCCCTAGGGAATGGCTTTAAATATTGCCTATATAAGTCATAAACCATCGGCGAATCATTACTATTAGCGGTTTCCGAAAATACATTATTCACCTGCAATATAAGGTCGTATTGAGCGGATAGTCGATGTTATCAATAGATTAAGATTGTTTGAAAGAATGTATCTGAGACTCTTTCAAGATATGTGTATCCATGATAAGGTTTTTAATATCTACTGTTTGTTATTCGGTCAATATTGGAAATGGACAGTCGACGAAGTCGGAACTAGCCTGTTAGTCGACTATCCGCTCAATACGACCTTATATTGCAGCCTCGGCCTAGTGAAATTAAAAAAAACATTCGTTCGTTTGTTTTTATGGTGTTTTACGTAATGTTCAACACATGCAAGGTTATCTATGACGGGAGGGGGGGGGGGGGGGGGGGGGGGGGGAATTTAAATTGTGTCAAATATCTATTTTCATTCCTCAATAAAATGTAATGATTTGGCAATATCAGTATAATTTGCTCCAGAGACTCTGGGATAGGGGTCAAAAGTTCAAATACATAAATGCCCTAAACATTTAGTGTCATACTTGTATACAGAAAAGCAGAAATTGTACTATTTCTGATCTGAGTATCAAAGAACAATCAACACAATTACATGTTAAATGGATACAGGGTTAAAGGGAATTGACATGTATAAAGAAAACGTAGGTATTTGCAATGGTGCGCCGTCGAATTCGTTCGATTTATCTTTATTTTTATTTGCAAATGTTTATGTTTTTGTTTTTAGGTGTGTTTGTGTGTATTTTTTGTTCTTGTTGTTTGTTCGCATTTTGGAAAACACACACACAATTCAATACTCCATATATACTCAAAACAAATAGAAAAAAGAGACACATCGTTGGTACCAAAGGACATTGGCTAAAACGAAATTTAATTGTTTTAATTGATGTAAGAAACCTCTGATTAGAGATTGCAAGGTTAAATATCATCCTTCAACATGGACACAGCTGTCCTGAAATGCATATATAGGTCCGAAATACTAGTGTGTCCGGAGGTATACTCCGCCGTCTTTTTTTTAACTTAGCTATGCGATGTTGCTATCTGGCGTATAGCTGACAGAGCACTTGTGTGGTATTTAAACAATTCAATTTGACAAATTTGAGAATTAATATTTTGACAAAATTGAATTAAATCCACTGTAAAATAAAATAAGAAACACATGTTGACCCTTAACCCCCATCCCCTGTCGCTTGTGTTTTTATTGGTTTTTTGGACTTTTTATTTTTTTCATTTTTCAATCTGAGATGTATAGACCTACGCCGATGTTCTAGAATGAATGAGTTTTGGCTTGAACGTGTGTAAATTGTGCTTCTTGTGTAAACTTTGTAAGTTTACAGACAATAACTAGTCTGTGTTCCACTGATATGGATTCCAAACGTATTGACATAATCTGCAAACATATCTGAACATCCTAGCATACGAACTATTTATAATATCAATCAATATGCATAGCTATAAGCAAAATAAAAATACCTACCGTTTCTTCATCGCGTAATAATCGGAACCGATTTGAAACAACGCCTGACTTGGTAATTGTCGGATATACGGTATGGATATATTGCACGGTCGTAACGGGTTACTTCCAGCTGTTAGAAAATGGAGTCGTTCCTACTGTCATCATAAACACGACTTTATTTTCCATTTTTCTTTGAACAAAAATTAAATAAATAAATAGATTCTTCACTCGCCTACTGTTTTTAATGTTAAACTCATAGTCAAAATATTTTAGAAAATCGATTGACATTGTTAATGACGACATCCGACTTTAACGTCATACATCAAATAATCATCCTTACAAAAATAGAATGTAGATAAAATAGGAATTTCATCCAATGCACAGTTATAACAGGTTCTAATAAAACGATATATAGAGCCTGACAACAATTCGAAAGTATGCACAAGACAGGTTATTGTACATTTTCCCCAACATACTAGTTTTGGGCACTGGACGACCGCAAGTCCAAGTAACCTAATACGATATAGTATTACTTTTAAACAGATTAATTATTGGCAATGACCTAATCTGTTGATCAATCTTATTAGAATATAAATAATGTGTTTTATTACTTTTCTATGCGTGAAAGATCGGGATTTCTCAGTGCAAGAATATTCATAATCGCTAAATATTAATAACTAACTCCGAACACAATAATAACTAACGTTAATAACTTAGAACACAATAATAGCTAACGTTCCGACGTTGAGTCGTGACGTCAATAAAGCAAATATTTGTTTGCAGAAACGTAATTTAAAATGTAATAAATAGATTATTTAACTGCTGGGATCGATTATTGGGTAATCCTTCACTTGATGGTAGACGTGTTTTGTTTTTTCACAAACGACCGCACGCGAATGAGTAAACAGAACCACACGTCTACCACTCGTGAAGGATTTTCCTATAATCTATCCCAGCAGTTAAATAATCGCTATATATTCGTCATGTGTTGATGACTCTTGAAGGTAAAGATACTTAAATCGCATTTCTCTTTGAACGCATCTTTGAATACCGGGCCTTTCTAAATCTCTTATTATCTTGCTCACCAGGGCCTCGTTTGAACAAACATCTTACGATAATTTTGATCGATAATTACATTTTAAAATTGTCCACATTTATTCTAAGTATTCGATGTAACAAGTACATATTATTCATGTGATATTACAGCAGAAATATCACATGAATAATAAACCGAAATGAAATCTCGTTTATATGTAAAGTGTAATGCATAGTAAATCATTTAAGAATCAGAATTGTCGTAAGCTGTTTCATAAACAGCTTTTGGCAGCTATTGTGTAATGCCTATTTAGTGTTTACCCTACTTTTCAAACCAATCAGAATGTCGAATATTGGCTACATGTATTCATGAAGAATTTACTACCATCGCTCTTCGTGGTTTAGAGCCTGCACTATATAGACACTATCCACAAATCTATGGTAAACACTAAGCCGAATAGGGTTTATGAAGATAAATCTCCAAAGTTAAGAAATCGCGGTCGGTCGTTAAGCTTCCCTCTTTCGGTGTCTTAATGGGGAAGATTTCTCTTCAATCATAGCCTCTATCCTACACGTAGTGGTAGACATGCGTTAAAATATCAACACATACCGGTGGTCTAGTGGTAATCGGAGCTACTGAAGAGAAAATAAGAGCAATAGCTAGCAACGTCCTTATTTCAAACCACATAATTTTATATTGGCGACTTTTGACAGCTGTATTTATTGACACAGCATGTAAGTAGGCTAGCTAATTGTGCGATATGTTTGGCTATATACCAATTGTGTTGATGTTCGTCGAAAAGAAACTACAAAACTATTATCTCAGTCATTTTTATGAATTATTGTTTGGGCGCTTGTTTCAGCCAGGTTTTTTTAAACTTTTCAGACAAAATACAGTTCGTACCTAAATAAGTTGTATATCAGGTAAATAAAAATACCTTACTTTTCAAAATCGGTTGAGAAATAAAAATTTCATGCTGGAAAGCTGTTTTTGATGGGGCATTTTCAATGCAAAATTCTGTTGCATGAAACATTTGAAAAATACATATTTTTAGAATTTGTATCCGAAAATGGTTTTAAATTGTTGGATATTCGTAAATTAAGACAACCTGAACATTTTAATGCAAAATATGCTGACTAACTTAAGCTATATGAAATTTCTTAATTTTCTGCTGTACCATCAACAAGGAATTTACATGGGAAAGGCAGCCATCAGCCAAAAAATCATTTGGGCTGTAAAATATTTATTTCTCAACCAATTTTCAAAACTAATGTATTTTTATTTACCACTAAACATACCAGTTATAATGATATATAATTGAGTTATGTTTTTTTTAAATTGTTCAAGCTTTTACAGAAAAACAATTGGCTGGAACAAGCGCCCCAAACAATAGTACCATTTTACTGCGTAAAACAGACGAGGCAATAATTATGTATACTCAGTTGCAAATAAAAGTGTACACTTTGAACATTTTACTTTACACCCTATCATCTTCATCAAGCGACAGTCCCTTAATGATTCAACCTATTGAAAAACAAGGGACAACATGATATTGGCAATGGAATGATAAAAACTTCGGTACCAAACATGGCATATTCATGTTGGAATTTGTCAATTTAATTCTAAAAATACTTTATACAATTAAATCTAAAGAAAACTCAGTGAACACTTTATTTTGCAACTGAGTATATTATTAACACATAGTTTGGAAAATTACATGAATTAATTTAAATTTAAACAACGTTAATTTCGTCTAAACGTAGTACTTTAAGCATATAAATAGCAGAGAAAATGGTATCAGAAGCAGTATCAGGAGCATGAACACTTTTTTTAGCAGTAACAATATCGTGGTAGAAGAATAGCTTATACATGTTATAAGAGGGACGTTTAAAATGCAGTGTTATTCGTCCCATAAGTATATAAGTGCGCATGTGCAAGTCGTGAAATTTCACGGTTTCGTAAATGTATTCATTCTAAATCCAACGATACCGACGACAGGTGTGTGCGAGTTTTATGAATAAATATTTTTAGTTCGTGAAAACACCTAGTCATATAAACTAGTAAAATATGGTTGGCAAGGGAGCTGAAAATAGAATTCAAAAACGATGGTACATTTAGACACCAACGACTACAATACGAGTAAAAACAGCAGCATTAGTAGTAGCATCAGCAGCAGACGTAAGTTGCTGCACACTTTAAACTGGCCGTGTTATAGTTTCTCAGATTTATGCATATTGGCATTTGCAATCTATGCTAATCAAAACATTTTTTTTTTCTTCTGGGGAATGTTCAACAGTCGTTTGTTATACCTTTCCTTCTACCAAAATATCGGTGTCTGGTTAAACAAAGTTTACCGTCTTTCATCATTCATCTCTTTAAGTTTTGTTTGTTTTAAATTATCGCGAAGAGCATTTTAATATGCTATGTTATCGTGATGCTATTTGGAAGACCTCCAAAAAGCGAATTCCCCAGAGCTGAAGAACATCACTATGCTAGATCTCATTTAGTTCAAATGGAATGGTGCTATTTATGGCGTTACATTCTATAACTTGTTCAGTTTTTAAGTCAATACCGTCGTTTTAGTGTCATAATAGAAATATGTAAATACTAGAACAGAGAGCTTGTGATGGTTATCGTTTTATAAGTGTTTTTATCAGCTGAAGTAGCTTTGGTAAAATCAGAATTTAGCTATGATATCAATACCATGTCTCATACAGAGCGAGGAAAATACACAGTTCTGTGTTATCTTGTTGATTGATATCTTTAGCCTATATAGTGTGTGATATATTTGTTTTACTGTCTCATTAGCCATGAACCAAACCTACACAATTTAAATTCATTACACCGTTATATATGCTAAATATTACAACGAAACGTAAAACGTTCAATCCTAAGATAAAATATACTCTGCTTATGAACTCTCTTACTAATAGTTATTCCACATAAGAATATGATTTGAAGAGTACGTTCAAATACAGTTGCTATGTATAAAGATTGAGTTACTGATGCTTAGTATGCATGGATATCACAAAATCATGCGTTATAACATGTGCGAGTATAATGTGCAAATACATTTAAGCTTACACCAAGTAAACGTAGATATAAAAATTGAGTTGCTTACGCAAAGTGTTGATCCAACCAGTAAGTGTTGGAATGTGATCATGTTCAAATGAAGTCAGGCCTTGAATTCACCGACCATTCTTGAGAATATTCTCATAATTGAGCTCAATTATGCAAATTTCAATCACACATATTTCTATAAGTTTACAGAATAAACGTTCATAACAAGCTGTTATGTATAAATATGATGCATACTATTAAGTAAAAACTTCTTACGATTGTTTACCTTTGAAGGTCTTGGACATATTTGTGAACCAATTTCCAGTACTTGAGCTTCAAGTCTAAGAATAGTTTTAAGAATGTTTGGTGAATTCCAGGCCTGGGCTTCCACTTGAGACTAAGACGTACGACTGATTATTCATTTTGAGTCTACACAACAGGCCGGACACATAATAAAATGCTAATACGTGTTTGCACAAATGCAAATATATAAAAGTAACAACAAGGGAAATTCGACCACAAAGAATAAATTTACACAATAGATAGATGGATAAGCTATTTAGAATATAAGCACAGAATCTTTCAAGACCGCAATATGTAAAAATGTGCCGCTCACTAATTCTGATTCAGTAATTCACGGGACATTGCCAATTTCCCAAATCAAACTTCCTTTGTTTGAAGAAACTACTGTAATAATCATTCGTATTGGATGCTGACACGTCAGATTTTAGATACGTGATGATATAATGACGGATCAATAACAACAGCATCCAAGTCTGTGTTCGACGACACGAGACTCTGGAGCAAATCCTCTATGCGCGTAACTGTCGCCGGGGGGTATTGTTGCAATTTCGAATCGTTATCGAAATGGCTCACTAGCTAGCCAAGATATTTGATTAAGTTAAACGTATACTATTTAACGTATACGATAACGTTGATGATATATCTTCATATCGGAATCAAATTTGGATGAATTGCAACTGTGTGAGCGCAATCTTAAAATGATACCTAACTTATAAAACAGCAAAATGTGTTTGTATATGCTAGTGTAATATTTGCTATGTGTTGACTAAGTGTTTTTTAAAACACATGGTTAACCGAAATAACTATAACTAAATCCAAATACACCTGTTTTAGTGATATTTAGAATTAATATAGTTTTTTTTGTGGAACTTATTGAATTTGATAAAGCTGCTACCAAATGTTACACGATACACGCTAGACATATCGCTGAACTCGAATGGATAAAACAGTTACAAACTCCGTATCCATTGGGGCTAACATTTATCAAGAAGGAAACATTTCCAATTATTTTCTCAATTTTAGGCAAATTTTAATTTGGAAAAAAATGGTTTTCTTTGTTTTAGCATACATCTGCAGTGTAAAAGAGACTGATACAGAAAATCCCATTTTGATATGAGGTTTAATTCAAATTTCAGAAGTGTTTGACTTAATCACCACATAGGGGTCACATAAACATGAGCGAGAACAAAAAACAACCTTGCTAACTTATGCATTTTGTTGTTTTAAATAACTGGTCTTGGCTTTACTGAAGATATTAAACCAACAGCAATGTCTACTGCCCAGCTTTGAAGCTCGGATATTGGAAAAGGCTGTACAGTAACGCTATGAGAAAATTAATTGAGGTGTGAGACCTTTACTGTTGAAGACCTTTATATACTTTTTATAAGAGTTCGGATAGACACACCCTCCTTAGCAAAGTAGTCAGTCTGTCTTTTTCTTGCTTACAGAAACTTGACGAAGAAGCGGATGTCATTTACGTCCGTACTAATTCATTATATGGGGTTACATCTATTATTCAAAGTTATAGATGCTCAATCCGACCATAAAATGCATTTTTTAACGTAACTTACGTTAATAAAGGCATCGATTTCATTTATTTAATGACATGCCGGTGACTGACAAAATTCCTAAGTATTTCAAGAATACTGAGACTCCTGTTATATGTTACAAGTATAAGAAATCAACTAGAAATCTTATTTTTAATTAATACAGGACAGTGTCTGATCTTGAAATAAAGACATCTGCTCCTATTGATAGAGATTGTCAAAATACTCAATTTTGTTATGAACCTGCCGGTGACATTCTCACTGGCAATCTTGATGTTATTGCGGATAAGAGGATCCGGCAATTAATGCCAAAGGTCCTATGTATCGCTTCCTTCAGATATTGATTTTAATTCCTGTCGCAATGAAACTGCGGGTTCTTTAACGGATTTCTGTACTAAATGGTGTAAGCGCGAAAAAGCAGATAAACATGCACTTACTGCTTGGATGAAAACTATTTCTGAAATTATTGAATTACGTATATAATTTTATGAATCAAATCCATCTCTGCTTCCATGGCCGTCTACTTACAATTTACGACACCTTAAAGCTACACAGTCTCTATACCAATCGATTTCTTCTTTGTAGGCGTGTCCTTATTTGTAACTTCATGTTCGGGTATTTAAGCGAGCAAATATAGCGCAGGAAATCATTTACTGTATAGACATCGACCAGTACACATCGTATCTATACACAGGTAACAGTGTTCTTTGAAGAAAAAAGTTAGCGTCTTTCGGGACTCGAACACAAGACCTTCTGATTTCAAGACAGGTGGTCTATACACTGAACCTACTTGAGAAAAATAGGATACTAAACACCATGTATTATGAGGCAAAACAACTTAACATATTTGAACGCAACTCAAGATGGATCAATAATTATATTGTCGCACGTGTTACTTAACATTGCCTTGTGTAATAATGTATGTTATCAATATGAATCTAATACTTCGCCTCCAAACAACCATATCTAGATTTGTACTTGTTATTTTGTGCTTGATGAGTTTGTGTGCGTACTAGTTATTACGTCATGCCTATTTAATGTTAAAATGCTACAACATACCAATAAATAGCCGTGGTCTAGTGGTTCAGCGTATATAAAACTTAAAAGTGCAAGCTTGTGGTTCAAAATCCCGTTAAGGGCAACAATTATTTTATCATATATTCTGAAGCCGTATATTTATCGATGTTACCTGTACGGAGCTAAATAAAAACGTGAAATTTTACGTATCTATTTCTACTTATATACCATTACGTGGTCCGAGTATTAACCTCCATGCCCTATCCAACCCCTTCTCCAAGGTTGGCTGGGGTATGAAATAAAACCTTAATTTCAGCTTAAAAAGTTTGCATATGTAAAGTTTAAACACTTATTAGGTAATTTAAACTGATTATAGCATTCATTAGTAAAAAATGTTTTTAAAAATGTTTTATTGTCGAAATATCCGTTATAAAATCCTACTACTATAAAATTTCCCATCGCTTAATGGAAATAAGGCGGAGCCACGTAATGCCGACTTTGGTGTGTTCGTCGATTTGAAACTATTTCACACGTGACTCGTTCATATTCATGAGTTATTATCAGTTAAAATAGTGATTGTGTAGCTTTAAGAAGTGTAATCTTCACACTAAACTTGTTCTAGTTCCTGCAGACAAAGTTTCCAACAATATAGTTGTTAGTCTGACGATTGCATTATATCAATACTTTGAACGCAGAGCTAGCGGGCACTCCTGCTATCAACTTCACCAGTGCTGGAGAAAGACATTGTTTCCCAGCTTGTGACCTTTATGGAGACTATAAAGGTTTTTGTAAATAGCTCCCTACAATGAACTGGATACCCAAACTCCACAAAATTCCATACAAAGCACGTTTTATTGCTAATTCAAGTTCATGTACCACGAAAAATATATCAAAACTATTGACTTCCTGACTTCAGTGATTAAAAAACATGTTATTAAGTATTGCAGAAAAAGACGTTTGAAAACTCGGGAATCAATCTGTTTTGGTCTATCAAAAACTCTGGAGAAGTCCTTGATAAACTACGGTGTAAGCATTTTCATGCCTCTTCTCTAAGCATCTACACTATATACTACTCTACCACATAATATAATCAAAGATAAATTACTTCAGCTTATTCAGAAGACATTTTCTAGAGAAGGCACAATGTTTTTTGCTTGAAATAATGTCAGGGCTTTATTTACAAACGCCCCTATTGATCATTATAATTTGTAGACCTTTTGTCGATGTTTGTAGAGCGTTATCTTTTCTTCTCGAAAAACTGTTACCTCCAGGTTGTTGGTATTCCTATGGTTACTAACTGTGCGCCACTTGTCGCAGATTTGTTTTTATATTGCTATGAAAGAGATTTTATTTTGAGTTTGTCACCTGCTAGCCAGAGTGAAGTTATTGATGCGTTTAATAATACGTCTCGGTATCAAGATAACTACTCAATATTGATAATCCGTTCTTTGCTCATATGGTTACTAACATTTATCCACCAGAGCTCACGTTGAACAAAGCCAACTGTTCGGATACTGAAGAAGCATTCCTCGATCTTCATCTCTCGATTTATAATGATTTCACCCATACTAAAATCTATGATAAGACAGATGACTTCAACTTTAACCTTATTAACTATCCACATCTGGATGGGAATCATCATATGGGGGTTTATAGCTGCCAGCTCATTCGTCTTGCTGGAGCTTGGAATGCTCTTATAGACTTCAATGATCGAAATCAAGTTTTTACAAGTAAACTTCTTCAGCAGGGTTTTCGTTATCACAAACTACGTAGCTCTTTCTCAACATTCTACCGCCGCAACGAAAACCTACTTTAGAATTACAACACCAACCTTAAAACTCTTCTGCGACTAGGAATATCACAACCCTTATTTTATGGAGATGCGGTCTATCAACTTCATAAGTTAACGGGATCTGGGGTATTTCCTGATCACTTTACAAAAATAATCAGGAAGTTCGTCAGAAAAGGGTACGACCATTTAGTTTTACAACGCACTGCGTGTTTAGCGATTGATCCCTCTACTGTCATTCACTACACTTCACTTTTCTCTAGTGAGATGACTGGACAACCTCTTGGGACTCTATGCTTGAACCTACTGAAACCCCGACCGAGGGAGGAAGTAGGTGCATGAGCTGTTGTCCCTCGGGTTTTCTGGTCGTGCCCTAGATTGGTTTTCTCGGTTGCAACTGCTGTGGTTGTTCAGTAAAATTCTGGATACATCCTAAGATATTTCTGATTTTGTATTTTATATAGCTTTACAACAACATTTTAGTGTTTCTTTTGTTATTTTCTCTGGATGTGAACTTTATTGTTAGAGAATTCCTTTTGATGGGATTTAGTTTTATTTACTCTGTCTTGTCTATTTGGGCGCTAACCTTTAGGCCTTATTGCCTACTGACCGTTACAAGTCGGTAACCATGTCTTTACCACCCTTTCTGTTGTATTTTGTCTTTTTCATTGTAAATAATTATATATTGCTCCTTGTTTGCAATACTGTGCGGACCTGCGATGCCATTTCGTTTGAACGCTGTGGTTTTTATAGGACCCTATATCTCATTTTTGCTAATTAAGCATGTTAAGTGATATCAATTTGCGGTAATTTAGAAAAGCATCACATTTTTTTACTGGCGATTCTTTTGTTATAGTTGATTGTGTAGACATTTGAATGCATGCAGAGTATGGGTTGCCATTCGTATTCCAAAACTTCCCGAAAAATGTCACGTGATCCGCAAGGAAGAAGCGCATCTAGAGATCAATTCAATGTAAACAACGAATGTCTAATGATTCAATTTCCGCAAGAGATTTCCGCAAGAGACCACTGTACTGTTTTTTTATAACGAAGATGTATTGCATTTCTTTAAAGGATTTGTGAAAAGGAACACAATTTATATTCACGCATATTTTATCCAGACAAAACTCTGGAGGACATTAAGAAACTCTTAGAGACAGAATGTTTGAAATTTTACAGACTAGAAAGTGGTCTTTTGATGGAAAATACAGAGACAGACTTTCTTATTATTTAAAACTCTGCCACATTTTCCGATTTTAAGTTCCATTTGACAATGATGGATCACGTTTCATTATGTCAGGCATGTTTGAATAAATAGTTGCGAGTTGTGAGATCTTGATCTGGCATGGTAATTGTAAAACGAAAAGAAATGTAAATGCAGCAGAGCCTATATATAGGATAGATGCTATGAAGAGAAATCTTCACCATTAAGAAACCGAAAGGGAGGGAGCGTACTTATGTTTGCCATAGGATAAAGGGATGAACATGCCAGGCTCATTCTCCATTTACATCTAGATAAAATATGGAGAATGGGCCTAGAACCATCTAACCTGCAATACGGCAGAGTTACTGCAAATTCTTTTGTAGATACTCTGTTTACGATAGAGCCAGTGTCCACATTTGCATAAGCGGTGTCATGAAGAAAACCTTGCATGAGCATGATAAAAAAATGGCAAAACGAACATGAAGAGGGTGTGGGGTGGGGTGGGGGTGTGGTCCTACCACTCTGCCTCTAGCGGGATTTGCAGTGATTGTATTCTACCCCGGCAACAACACAGGGTTGAAATTACATCCGAAACAGCTGATTAGTTGAAACAGCTGATTGATTGAAAACGTAGGGTAAACATTAAGGATTCTATGGTTACATGCATACATGTACGACGTGTTTTACTGAAATTTTGAGCAACAAACTGTAACACATTGGGAAGAGTCGTAACTACTTTTGATAGCAATAAGTATAAAAGTCGAACAGGAAATGCAACTTTCACAGAACACAGTAAACCACAAAACACGCAAAACGACAAAAATGAAGGGCAATGATAATAAAGAATAAAGGAATATGACGTCACAAACACAAAAATGGTTGAAAATAGGGCTACCGCCTTGGAACGGTCAGTGGAAAAAAAGGCCGCTCGGAGTTCAAACTAGGTTCTAGGGTGCAACAAACCTCACACTTACCTTACTATTATCCCAATAAAACTGGTCAGTGTAAATTAAGAAATCCCAGCCATGACCTATTCTCTTACCAACAAGGCAGCATTAATAGGCAATATAAGTAAAACACAAAGATTCTCGTGTATATATAAATACAAAAAAACAATAGCATATGAAGCCACAATGAAGGTACGCAATGACTTGGCAGAAGCCTGAGCAGCAAGAGAATAAACCATGAGGACACGACAAGACAAGATTAAAGACAAACAGCGAACGTCACCGTCCTTTTGGACTTTAGGTAGAAATGAAATATAAAAAGATCGCACAGGGAAAGTAGCTTTCAAGGAGGACAGTCATTACAAGCTCCACAAAACACAGAAACAAACACGCAAACAAGAAGGCAAATGTAATATTCAATGCAAACGACATCACAAACACAAAAGGGTTGACAATAGGGCTACCGCCTTAGAACGTTCAGTGGCAAAGTAGGCCACTGTGGGGTTTAAACCGGTTCTAGGGTGCATCAAACCTCACACTTACCCTACTGTCATCCCCTTAAAACAGAACAGTGTAAGTAAAGATATCCCCGCCAAGATAGACGGCATAGGGTCCACCGCCTGTCCGGTCATCGCACAATTAAAGAGGAAAGCAAAATGGCGAACTGTAAATGGGTCCACCACCAAGCATGCTGTGCGATTCAAAATTCTAGGTTCTTAACCCAGTTTGATAAACCTTTTAACAAGCTCACAAAGATAGAAAGTGATCATGACCATCGGTCTTACGAAGTTTATAAATCATGTCACCATAGAAGTCAATTCGTGATAGTCCATGTCGCAGAAGAGTTCTTAAATTACTTTTATATTTGGAAAGAAGATCAGAGTTACGATAATAACATTTTGCAAAGGTTTTACGAAGCTTGTGGTAACTTTGCAATTTATATGGCAATACAATAATGTTTAAGGCCAACTGACGTATAACAGTCACAAGATGGAGCTTGAGTAGAGGTTTTATATAAATTTATAAAGGGTTAAGTCGGGGAGTCCTTTTTCAAAATATTTTAAATTCCACATCATAAAAAAAGCTTAACAAAGATAGAAAGTGATCATGACCAACGATCGTACGAAGTTTATACATCATGTCACCATAGAAGTCAATTCGTGATAGTCCATGTCGCAGAAGAGTTCTTAAATTACTTTTATATTTGGAAAGAAGATCAGGGTTACGAAAATAAAATTTGCAAAGGTTTTACGAAGCTTGTGGTAACTTTGCAATTTATATGGCAATACAATAACGTTTAATACCAACTGACGTATAACAGTCACAAGATGGAGCTGGAGTAGAGGTTTTATATAAATTTATGAAGGGTTAAGTCGGGGAGTCCTTTTTCAAAATATTTTAAATTCCACATCATAAAAAAAGATATTTGCTTCAGAAGTAAACTGATATTAAACAATAACATGTTTATGTAAAAGGATTTCTTATTCCTAGTTTCAAATACGTTTTAAACTCAACTGACAAAAAAATGCAAATATAGAGGTGGAGCCTGTGGTGTCATGAACTGAGAAGCGTACACAAATGCATGAGGAAGTGTTTTACAGTAGACTTTTGCTTGGAGGGTGAAAGTTACTTCCGCATATACTATGTCACATAACGATGTATTACCCAAGATGCAACTATAACCAAAGTTTGAAAGGTGTAGTTCATATAGTTCTTGAGAAGTTGATCTAACCGCAAAAGTTGAAAGTAAAATTATTAAGTTATCTGCACTTTGCTTGGATGGTGAAGGTCACACTCGTGTTTGCTATATCAAGTTGCGATGTAGTAGCCAAGATACAACTATAAGTACAGTTTGAAAGATCTGGTGCATATAGTTTGTAAGAAATTGGCATAAACGCAAAACTGGAATGTTGACGCATTCGCCGTCGCCGGAAAAGCAAAACCTATTTCTATTTATTTTTCTTCGAAAAGGCGAGACTAAAACGAATAATTACGACAAAGTAATATATTTTAACATTTTAATATTCATCAAAAACATTTTTATTTGAAACACACCGTAACATCATGGGAAATAAACAACATGAACAAAAATACCGTAATATGAACTGAAAATTGCACCAATCCATGACGAGTATTCACAATAGTAGATCCAGTATAGTGATTTTACAACAAGTCAATATGAACAAGTCAATATGGGATAATATTGGCATTTCTGTTACACTGAAAGTAAACGGAGCTTGTAAATGCGTATGCAGTAAATATATACAAATGTATCAAGATACAAATGAAATTGCTCGATTTGTTTTATACATGAGCTTATCACGATTAGGAACCGTTGTCAAATAAATGATGAAACATAACGTAGTACTATACTCAGTTGCAAAAGAAACTGGACACTTTGAACATTTTACTTTATAGCAAGCGACAGTCCCTTAATGATTCGACCTATTGAAAAACAAATGGCAACATGATATTGGCAATAGAATGATAAAAACTTTGGTACCAAACATGGCATATTCATTTTTGGAATTTGTCAATTCAATTCTTAAAACACTTTATTCAATTAAATCTAAACAAAACTCTGTGTCCACTTTCTTTTGCCACCGAGTATACATGTCCCGGGTTTAAAGGAAATATGCTTTTAACATTATATGCATTAACATAACAGCCTCAAAGGCAATTTAATTAGAAATATGACAAAAACAAATGTTAAAAAACGTTGTTACTCCAACATGTCAGAAAGATAAATGGTCTGGGCAGAGTTTCAAAAAACAATGGGATAAAGTCCAAGGTATATAATAAACAAACAAGTGATGTACTTAAACTATGAGCAACATACCTTCGAAGCAGTTTCATACCAATTAACGTCTGTCATACATGGCATCGACACCCCGTCTTGACGGATGATACTAAAAGACTGCGTTGTTTATGGATTATACTGATCTTGGTTGATTCTAGTTCTATATAGATTTAACTATAACGACTCTGTGCGCTTAACGATATATATTCAGTTTTTAATAACAATTCATTTTAGGCAACAGTTCTTTGTGGCTTTCTTTGTATTTATATATACACGAGCATCTTTGTGTTTTACTTATATTGCCTATTAATGCTGCCTTGTTGGTTAGAGAATAGTTCATGGCGGGGATTTCTTTATTTACACTGTCCCGTTTTATTGGGTTGACGGTAGGGTAAGTGTGAGGTTTGGTGCACCCTAGAAACTGGTTTAAACCCCCAAGCGGCCTTTTTTGCCACTGACCGTTCCAAGGCGGTAACCCTATTGTCAACCCTTTTTTGTTTGTGATGTCCTATTTGGCGTTTTATTCATCTTTTAATGTGTTCATTGTTGCTGTGTATGTTTGTGTTGACTGTCGTCCTTGAATGCTGCTTTTCCTGTTCGATTTATATATACATATTAACAACCATATATATACATATTAACAACCATGAAAACTCGACATATCACTTAGCTTACAAGTTCAACATACTTGGTGAATTATATTTGCTTGATTTCATTATGTATTGTCTTCGATGTTACGATAGAAAATGGCTAATTGTGTGTGACTCAATATATTTCGAATTCAAACGCCGTTACAATTTAGTAAAATAACGAATTGTATCAGGGCTAAAAAAAAATAGGGCTCTCTTCGATAGCTTCTTATTTGTAGTTATGTTCTTAACCAGAAAAGACGGAGACAAACACATTATATTGGACGTTGCCTTGAATTTCATGTATTTTGATTGTTTGATCCATGCAGCATTTGCAACCTATACAAATCTTATAAACAGTTGTATACGGACAGATTGATTAGGAATAAACATATCGCTCTGTAACTTTGAAGTTTTAAAGGTATAATCAATAGCTATACAATGTCATTTACTTGAATTCAAACAAAAACATAGTTCTCTAACGTGTTTGTTTCTTTACTGAGACGAAACCCAACGCGATTATTCATTCGCCTTTCCGCGTTCCATGTTTAGGAGTAATCAGTGACGCTGTAAAAGTTTAATTGTGGGTCGTTTTTAATTTAAACATCGCTATTTCTAGGTTCTCTTGCGCACGGGTTACATTCATTCATTGGCGCAAGCATTTCTAATACAGTCTAGCAATTTTAATCAATCATGTGTTGATAAAAGACATTGAGCTCCTGAGCGGTTCATGTTAAATGACTTCACACAAAACATACCGATAAAAGACTGGCATTTATTTATAAGATTGCATGGTGTGTTCAGCCAGGAGCATGTTCGGGCCCGACTTTCTATGATTTTTTATTTGTTATAAGTCATCTTTATAATTATATCGCCTATTAATGCTGCATGATTTGTAGAGGATGCAGCCTGGCTTACATGGACGTGTATTTATGGATCAGATTTATGTTTGGTGAACAATAGTGGTCCTTTTTTGCCTTTAGCCACTCCAAAAACGATACCCCTGTTAACAACCCTTTTATGGATTGTGGATAAGAACTCTAAAAGATTTTATCTTTTGTTCTGATTCTTTTGTTTTTGTGTACAAATATTGTGTATTGTTGTAGCTATTTGGAAATAAAATATATTTAAATCAACCCTTTTATGTTTACGTACATTCTTGATGATTATATGTCCATGAACTGTTTGTTTTCTTTGAACGCGTGTTTACTGCTTTCTGTGAATTTCTACATGCCCCTTTGACTTGTTTAGCTATATGGATGAAGTTTATTTTAATAAATTATTTTAATAAACCATGTCTTAAATACCAAAATAAAACAAAGATAGTTACGCTATAACTAACTTTGATTAAATGTATGTTATTGGCGTCGCATAGGTACAAAGCTCGTACATATGTCAGTTCCTTTTTAAAAAAGGTAGAATACCGCTTAAGCCGGTACTAGGTGGCGTAAGAGGTGTTGCACATTATATTACCTCGCATGAACAGACTCAATAAAACCGAGTCTGCTACGTTTCTCTCTTGTTTGTGTGTGTTGCTTCCATTGAATTTCTTTGTCAGTACTGAGTATAGTACGTTGACAGTTAGGTAATCAAAAGTCATTGCCATATGCTCTTCAGTTTGAGGAAAATGTCAGAAGCAAATTTCAGACATTTGTTCTTTCTCTGTGCTGATCTTGACTACGATTCTGACGGTGAAAGCACTTGGCATTCCCCACTGACCGATGGAAAAAAATATACTGACAGAAACAGGTTTCACTTTTTCAGATTTATTGATTCGTATATCTATCATGCCTATTCTGCTGTTATTTTAAATATTGCTAATATCCAGTCAATTATAAAACCCGAAGACAGTTATACTTGTTTCAATTATATTTTGGAATTGTATGAGTAAAACAACAATTCAGCTGCCTCGCATCCGCTTTACCCAGTCCCAACACATTCTAGCTAAATGACAAAACAGGTAATGCTAATAAGCAGTGAGTTATAGAGTAAAGAATCACTTGGGGGTGAAACTTCTAAATAATTTAAAATGAAAGGAAAAACGCCTATTTAGTTTCTGATTGAGATTTACTCTTTTAGCACAATTTCTGAAATTATTGTCCTGTTGATTTTAATAGGTTTATTTTGCACCAATATTTACATAATATTACTGTATCCCCATAAGTGCCAAACGTTAACTAACTTATTTGATGATTGCATTTTGACTTCGATTTCTAAAATGTTTTATAATAGCAAATATTCATATCTCAGTTTATTGTGACAGTATGAAGGTTTCGTTACAATCTACACGTCATTCGATCAATAAGGCATCTTAATTTTCTGAGAGTTGTTACACTTATTTTGCATGGACAAATGCACCAACTAATTTCACTGATACATACATGTATGCTTATATGATATATCTTCAAGCCTGAACAATGGTAAAACTATCTAAAATACATGAGCAGAGAAAATTTAATTTAAACAGAAAATGATTCTTTACTATACTCCCCAATGTCCTGTACATACATATTTATATGCACTCTACTAAGGACGGCTGTATATATGCATAATACGTTGTCGGTGCCTTTTATTATGTAAAAGAGTATGATAATGGACCTTTGGAAACGGCCGAGCACGACACATACGAAATATTGCAGTCTCGGTTTGATTGAGACTGTTCATGAGCGGTAGTGAAATATGCTAGCTACCGCTCACGCCCTCTAGCCCCGGGTTGAGCAGAACTCATTATTCATAAAATCAATAGTACACAATTTTAACCATCCCGAAGATGGCATGCATATGGCGGTGGACATGGAGTATCTTTCTTCCCCATGTCGTACGGCGTATGGTCCCAGTATCTAATAAAATTAAATGCAAGTCTTTAAGGCGAGGCGTAGAAACAAACCAATCTTTTCCCTCTTGTTTGTGTTTGTTGCTTCCAAGGGATCACCTTTTCAGTATATATTGACATTCACACTAGCGTTTGTTTAATGCTGTATGGCGGCCGTAAAAATCGTCAGTACAAATCAGTAGTGTTATTATTTAATGGTCCTTTGGGATCATCAAGTTCATTATGTGTTGCTTTGAAGTAGAATATTGCTTAAGCTTGTGCTAGGAGGCGTGAGAGGTGTTGCATCTTATAATTACCTCTCATGAACAGGCTCGATAAAACCGAGTCTGCTATTTTTCTCTCTTGTTTGCGTTTGTTGCTTCCAAGGGATCACATTGACAGTATTTATTGACATTCACACTAGTATTTGTTAAGTGCTGTGAAGCGGCCGTAAAAAGGTCGTCTCGATAACAAATCGGTAGCATTATTATTTACTGGTCATTTGGGATCAT
The DNA here is from genome assembly GCA_037043455.1 of Cyrtodaria siliqua. Lineage (NCBI taxonomy): Eukaryota > Metazoa > Mollusca > Bivalvia > Adapedonta > Hiatellidae > Cyrtodaria > Cyrtodaria siliqua. The sequence continues at coordinate 24,176 of JAWPHD010011309.1, forward strand.
CAAGCCCATTATGTGCTGCTATAAAATTAGAATATCGCTTAAGCCGGTGCTAAGAGGCGTGAGAGGTGTTGCATCTTATAATTACCATTCATGAACAGACTAAAAAAACACGAGTCTGCTACTTTTCTCTCTTGTTTGTGTTTGTTGCTTCCAAGGGATCACCGTTCAGTATTTATTCACTAACCAATCTGAATAAGGCTTCACAATTTTTAAGAACATCAATCTTTTATTTGAAATGTTTAAACTAGACACATTAATCGTGAAAAAAAATCTCTGTTTATACTTTTCGATTGGCCCACCATGTAAATTTATATTAATTTCGTTTAAGAGGTTTCTTGTATCGATTTACGACCACACGCCGTTTTTCATGCACGATTCAGAATTCATGCGGCAATCTTGCTAACGATTTATTTTACAATCACAAACGGTTATTACAAAGTTGCGACTGTGGATATGAAACAGAAGATGCCAAACGTGTTATACCTAATTGTAATCTTCTTCAAACACAACGACTTGTTTTGTTTTTGTTTGTTTCAACACACGCTTCATTTTCTTCCGCTCAGTGCAAACGCTTTGCTTGTAAGTGAAGTACAACACTCAGACGAGGAAATTAATTTACATGTTAATGCTTCCTAAAAACATTAGCTAAAGCAAGCGTTTTGTACACTAACACATATAACACGTACATTTCTTCTAAAAGTTGGCTAGTGTTGTGTCAACAATTTATTTCAGGTATATGCATGTGTTCATTGTAACAGAACCTGAATGCGATCTGGAAAAATGGTTGGTGTTAATAAAAACATATTTATATTAAATATGCATATGTAATTAAATCAGTCGTATGCATATATCAATATAATTATTATTCATGAAAATGTTTGACCTTAAAAAGAGTATGAAAGGAGAAATTTGAAAATCGGCGAACACGATAAATATAAAAAGATATTGCAGTCTTGGTTTCATTGAGACTGTTCATGAACGGTAGTGAAACATGCTAGCTACCACTCACGCCTTCTAGCCCCGGGTTTAGCAGAACTCAATATTTAAAATGGCAATAGTACGAACACTTTATTTGAAGATGGTATGCATATGATGGTGAACATGGAATCGTAATGTGGTATTTTCATGCTATTCCATGGCCAGTGACGTATGGTCTTCTTAGCTTCTAACCAAATGCTTTGCCCCAAACGAGAAAACAATGGGCGAAGTAAACAAAATAGAATTTAGATAGGAGCGAAGGTTATGAAGTCTACGTATGACGCGAAACAGTCATACGACTAAATTACAAAGCTGACGACATATCATGTCTGATTAAACAATACTCAGAAGTTTTAAAAGTTGGAGTATTATTGGAGTTCACAGATTGTAAAGTTCAGGGTCTAAATTAAAGGTGAATGGCCACCCTTTTTGTAGTTCATGTGTTATCATTTTAACAAATATAATTCTTAAACAGTATACATGTCATATGAACATTTCTTGATAGTCCCGCAAAATATATATTTAAAACCGCTACTAAATTGTATGTCAAAATAATTATTATTTTAATAACGTAGATACTACTTTTACCACTGCGTGACTGCACGGGGGAATGAGGTCAACCTGAATTGTATAGCTGCACAACTATTGCCAGATAATTGATAAATACCTATGGATTAATTTACCTGTTCAAACGTTTCTACGTCATGAAATAAAATCTTATTCTCACAGATATTGCAATGTGTGAATTGTAAATATATATTGTTGTGTATTGATTTCGATTTAAATAAACTTAAACATGTTCATGAAACAAAACATGGCCGGAAAACTTTAAAGTAAGGAAACAAAGTATTTGAGAATGTACACCCATATATACTGAAAGGAAAAAGAAACGCGACACGGGAATTTCCGCTATATATTGTATATGCACAAATCGAATGGTACATGGCTTTCACAAGATCTTTCCTTTCGGAAAAAAAGACTGAAACAACATGTAACGCAGCAAATAGTATTCCTCCAAAGTTTCATTATTGACAGAGTACGCGTTTGGTCCAAACTTAGGAAGCAAGATTTTGCAAACTCTTTACGTTAAATACAGTACTGAACTGGCTTAGTTTTTCAAAGAGGAACTTCAACATTTATGAATTTCCTTTTACAACGTGTACTATGATTAAAACGTCTACAACATCATAGTTGTGTCCTTTCTATAACTAACTGCAATTTTTTTTTTTCTTCTTGAGATTTCCTTGGAATTTATAGGGAATTAAGTGCGCAGTATATACATTATATAGCGGAAATTCCCGTGTCGTGATCTTCAAAGATCGGAATGAATTACAGTTCTGACTGCAAGCACGGTGAGATGATTTACCGCCGCCACACTGCATAGCCAACGCAACTGTGATATATAAAAAAGTAAGAAAGGAGAAATTTGGAAATCAGCGGACACGATAAATATAAAAAAAAATATGGAAAACTAGGCTAATTGAATGCGGATGTGTGTGGTTTTTTTTCTTTTTGTTCTTTTCTTTTTAATATACATCGGGTGTATATTGCTAACAGTTGTACATAAATATGATTCAAATGAAGTGTACTTCGATCACTAAATACTGTAAAGCATCATTAACATCGTTATTGATGATTTCTATCCGCATCGTCAAGTTTTCCAAGCCAAACTATTTCATTGAGAATAATTTAATCGTACGAATCATGGGGCCAACTTTGGTGCTTAAGAAACTGAAACACATTATACTTACTGTAAACGAGTTGGGATTGACAGGCATGCGTCTTCCAGAATACCTCAATTGCCTTTAACGCTACTTTGCATATACTATGTTACAAACTTATCGAAATGAATGTAAATTTCTGTAATTTATTATACGATATTCTCGTACACTAGAAGAGCCGTAACTGATGATAATACAACCTGAGGCCCGAACCGTTTGCCTACTAAACATGTTATAAAACTTATCGTTTCGGCCATTTGTATTGGTCACGTGATTTTCTATGTATAAAAAAACACAAACACAAAAACACATTTATTATAGAAGAAAGGCGTTCTTTCTGGCAGTTTTCCTTTCCAGAACTCATTGTAGCCCCTGTTGACAAATCAGACATGCTAAAATACGTAAGAATACGCATAATTCATGCGTACATTTCAAAATTCATAGGAGTAAGTTATTTTTATAACTTAAGCCAGTATTTCACTTTACTTTAAGTTTATGGACTTTGTACATTTTCTTAAACAGCACAAACTAAGCTCACAATCATATTCAGATACCAACGACAATAAAGTGCATATACATTTACAATAGTCAAAACTGTCATCACGCTTTTATCATTACGTGGTCCGAGTATTAACTTTCATACCCCATCCAACCCCTTCTCCAAGAAGCACAAACCGGGTTGGCTGGGGTATAAAATAAACCATAATTTCGGCTTAAAAAGTTTGCAAATTGTAAAATTAAAACATTTAATAGGTAATTTTAAACAGGTTATCCCATTTCTTCAGTAAAATATATTTTTAAAAGTAGTTTTTTGTCGAAATATGCGTTATAAAATCCTGCTAATATAAGCTCTGTCATCGTTTAATGGAATTAAGGCGGAACCATGATCATATCGTAGTTCACTAATTTGTATACTAATAGTGGCCAAACTACAAATTATGTATTTGTTTCTTTTCAGTTTCAAGCAGTAAATTAGTCCGACAAGCTGTCCCAAAGTTTCTCCCAACCCCAACAAATGTTACAGTGCACAAAGGTGAATTAGCCGTACTCATGTGTCATATACGAAATCTCGGTCCAAAATTGGTAAGTAGTGCCCACATACTTAATAATACAGCTCAACCACATGGTGCATTTAACAAATAATGTACGGTGCTGAGGTCCATATGCCAGTTTATGGACTGGGCAGTCTAGAATTTATATGTACCGAATCCAAGGTCTGACTCCCCTTTTATGCTTAACGAACTCATTCAAAGTAGATATAAAGTCGAACAGGAAATATATCATTCAAGGATCACTGTCAACCATAAACAGGCACATAACCAAACAATAACAAAGATGAACAAAAAGGTAAGATATGACATCCCAAACATAAAGGGGCTGACAATAGGGCTACAGCTTTGGAACTGTCAGTGGAAAAAAGGCCGCTTGGGGTTTAAACCAGGCGCTAGGGTGAACCAAACTTCACTCTTACCCTATTTTCATCCCAATAAAACGAGACAGTATTAATAAAAATATCTTCGACAAGTTATTTCTCTAACAAACAAGCCAGGGTTAAGAGGCAATATAAGTATAACGCATACATGGTCATATAAAAAGCCTAGAAGGCAACAAAGCAAGTAATGAATGACTTGGCAGAAGCCGGGGCAACACAAGAACAACCCGTTAAGGGTGTACGACAAACCAATATTTTAGACAAACATCAAACGCTACCGTCCTTTGAGGATTTAGGTAGTCCTCATCAAAGTTCAATCAGCCTTTAACCTTAACGCATGAATAAATTGCAGGTTGTCTGGAGAAAAGCGTCTGATGAACACCCACTTACCATAGGTGAAACGACCTTCACTCCGTCAGGGGAGGTTAGCGTCGACCAATCAGTGATATCGGACAATGAAAGCAAGTGGAATCTGTTGATAAAAAATGTCCAACCAAAACACGCAGGTGTCTACGAATGCCAAATAAGTGCCACGGGGATTTATACACACTATGTAGCTTTAAATGTTTTAAGTAAGTTTATCGTGCCGTTTTGTATCTTATTTGTTTGTTTGTTTAAATGATATTTTCAGCGCATTTTAGGCTATGTATGACATTCGGTTTTTAGTGGTGGCGGCAGATCACCCTCATATTCATGGGTATAACCTATGTCGCATACCTCCCGCCATCCGTATAATTCGACACTTCTCACGAGTCGAACTCCCATTGGGATTCGAACCCGCAGTGGTGATAGGTGAGAAGATTTCAAGCTCAGCCTCTGGACTCTCGACAATGTAGGAGTGTACCTTATGACTGCATGCTGTATGGACGTGAATAAGTTAATGGCGAAAGACAACTGACACGCAATAACAGTATATACCTGCTCGCACTCCTTTGTTTGGTTTCTAAGATAAATATACTTCCAAAATCAAGTTGCCCAAACAGCAATAATGTTTATTACATTGTTTAGTGTCTGAGTATGTAGAAATACGCGACGCGACATAAGAATCGGTCTTTAGTGTTTTCAACTAGTCTTCCACGTGAACTCTCCTTATGTGTTTGATTTTCAGCATACTGACAAACTCGTTTTCCAAAAGTATATGTTAATACATTTTAAAAATTTTCCACTTCAAATTTAGTAATGATTAAAATAAAATCCCCACAAATATTTGTTGGTAAGTGGTCGTCAAAACGAATAGTTCATAGCTGCCTCAGAGTATTTTTCAAAACGCAATATTCTCTAGTCAAACTGTTCTAGAACTCTAGCTAGAATCCAATCAATGTTACTTTACTTAGTGACCCGACGATTTTATTTTTTATTTTATTTTGGCATTGCATTTAATTATATTGGTTTTTAATAGTGTCAAATTGAATGAGCTATTGATTGAACTGTATTTATATTTTCACAATTCATTATTACATTTAGATTACACTCAAAACGCAACGTGAAATGGTAATAAACGCGTTAAAAGCTCTTTAAGTTGACAACAAAGCGGCTATTCAATGCAACCATTTGTAATTAAACAAATCATATTGGCATCAGCTGCCATCGGCAGTCAAATTAAATACGATGCAAATGCATACTAATATTCAATTGCAAATCTAAATGGTTTGCGTTAAATTCCTCTTGAGCAGCAATTACACTATATCACAAATAGTTTACGACCGAAACAATATGTTAGCTACTCCAGCTATTTATTGAAAATAATAATTGTTTCACGTCAAGTTCTTTCAAAACAGTTCAAGTCACTGAGTATTTGATATAGAGGTTAAATGACGTAGAACGAATCCTAACATAGTAGTTAAAATCTCTGAAGAGCATTGGCTTAATAATCCATGACTTCTCCGTACACAACATTAAATCTTTCAACCGATAACAAGCTCGGCTAAGCACTAAGCCTGCTAATTAAATATTAAATAAAAGACAAGTTAGATGCTGATTTATGTTTGTTTTAACCAACGGGGATTTACCTTCTTGCGTGGCTGACTACTTCAATGCCTTTATTTTTGCTACCGTTACGTTATGCATTATTGAATTGATGTTTATCAGTCGATTGTACTCTGACGATAACTACGATAATGGAATGTCACAATGATGTTTTTTTTGTGTTTGATGCTGTGTTCAAACAAACACAGGTTTAATTCGTGTATGCCGAACGTCTTTTAATGGTCGTCTTTTTGAATAACATCTTTAACGCAATAATAATGTCCATAAAGTTATCAATTGCAAGGCAGTCGTCGTTCGATGTATTTCACAGATTATTTGATTAAGGGACATGAAATGACATTAGTGTAGCTGCGTTTTACCATTAATGGACTTATATTGCATGTTCATCTTAGCTTTGAATTATTTGAAGGTAATAATTAATTTTACGGACTAATACGAAACTATTTAACAGATTCGGAATGCAATAAGGAAATATCGTTCCATTGGATCTTCTGTTTTATAGCTTTGTAGTTATCATTAAGTTAACTTTATTCTGTCATTTGTTTTATTTTCAGATGAACCATTAAAGAGAAAACCTCGTAAGTTTTACATCGTTTATATTACAACTCCATTAAGAGAAACACATCTTCTCTACAATTCCAATACATCGTTTCAGATATGTAGCACTCTATTATAATAAATGGGTGAACATGTATCCAACATCCTATAGATCACGTGTCAGCAACTTTGTATTCATGCAATACTCCAAAAAGCGAATTCAAATATCTATAATAATGATAATAATATAAAAAAATAATAATGTGTATACAACTGTGAAAACCTATTTACAATTGCGGATAAATACGTGTTCACAGTAGTGAATGCATATGTTTCTATATTAATTTAATGAACAACTCTGTTTAAATTATATAGAATACGTGTTTACAGCAGTTTATATATTTGGTACTCAATTAAATGAATAAAAGTCCTACAAAATAAAAACCTTAGAGATCACGTCTTCAATAACAACTTACTAACGAATCAAAATGTGGTGTACTTCATTAAATTAATGAACATATCTATAAATCCTACAGATCACCAGTCAACACAAGTTAATTTTTGGCATGTGCAACTCCTTTAACGGGACACTGCCCGTAAGTAAGCAGATATTGAGCATAGCCAAATAACTGTCTGATTTGTATTCAGTGAAATGTCTACATGAAAACATGAGCATAGACCCAGATAACCATGTAGTATACATTCGTGAGTTTGGAAAAAAACCGTTTTATTTATTATTTGTAAATAACGTGGGTACCCGCTTTATTTACATTTTAGTTTGATCACATGACATCCATTAGCGTATTAGCTTTTATATATTTTATCTCTTATGCAAAACATCTGACCCGGTTAGCTCAGACGGTGTCGACGCTCGACTATTATTACATGCGAATATAATGTGGGTTACGAGTTCAATCCCACGAAACGGTTATTCCTTTTTTGTACCGCTATTGAATTCCGTAAAACAATCTTCTTGGTTTTATTTAGTAATATTCAATAATGGTTGGTGTGTTATGTTTTTCAACATAATTATTTTGTGTTTTTATAGGATAAAAGTTACGGACATTGTCCCTTTAAATAAAAAACTACAGCCCTTTAATTATAAATACTATATATCACAGGCCAACGATAGGTCATGCATTTGAAAATCTATAAAAACGAATGAAAAACTAGATATCCAATAAAATATATCACGAGCCTGTTATATATAATACTTGTTGTACTCTTTGAATCTTTGGAAATATTTGTAAAACCACTGGAGATCATAAGTCAACAAAAGTGAACACAAGTCATGTGGTATTTAACAATTAATTGAAAAAAACAATTAAACATCATATTTATCAAGAATCAACAACAGGTTTTACAGTGACGTGTTGCATTACATTAATAAAACATATAAACATGCTAAAGGTAGCATGTTACCAACATATTTCATTAAATAAATAAAACTTTTGTACACATCATATTCATCACGATTTCGGTGAATCACATATCCAGGGCTCAGCGCAAAACTATTCTATCTCCTTCTTTATTCATATGTAGTTAGAATAGGTTTGTGCTGAGCCCTCAGCTAAAGGAAACTGTCTCTAAATAAAATCCTATAAATAGATCACACGCCGACAACAATTTATGCCTGCGGTTATTCATTAATCTCTACAAACTGGTTGATAAATCACTCGGCAACAATTTATACATGTGGTTATGCAGTAATCTCTACAATATGGTAGATAGATCACATGTCTACAACACTTTATTTATTAAGTGCTACTCTGTTAATTATAACACATATCAACACACATTTTATAATCGTTCTACTCAATTACATTACTGATGATATCTACACAAATCCTAAAGTCATTGTCTGCGATAGTTGATATATTTGATATATGTGAGTGGGTTTGTGTTTCCAATCATCGTAAGTTTTCAGACTGGTTCAGTCGCGCTTTTATTAAACTGTCTGGTGATACACATTTTTTGTTGATTTCCTGATTTGTATTGTTACTATATGTCGATTTCGATTTCGATCTCAGTACACACTTAGAATTTCTAATACTGACTATTATGAGTGAAGTCTGAATGTGACTTGTTCAAGTGTTTTTTTGGTGAAATACCGTTATTCCCTCTTACAAAAAGCTCGTAAACGGATAGTGTCCACTTCGATTTTTGTTAAAGTTAGTGGTTTCTAACAATGCATCATTCTCGGCTTTCGCGGTAATGCAACAGAGTCTAACACTGTTCTCTCTTGTGTGCGTTTGTTGCTTCCAATGGATCACCAATGGATCACATTTTCAGTATTTATTTCAGTTTAGACTTAAATGTATACCCCACGTGTGAGGCTGCCAGTGTCGTGGTTCATTCCATCTCAATCTGTGTTTTTCTCACAAGCAACAGCAAAGAAAGAAATATCCAAGAGCAATTACATTACATGGTCCGAGTATATACGTTCATACTCCATCCAATCCCTTCTCCAAGAAGCGAAAACGGGGTTGGCTGGGGTTAACTTCGGCTTAAAAGATTTGCATATTGCCCAATTAAAACAATGTGATTGTAAACAAGTTATCACATTTTTTCAGTAAAAAAAATGTTTCTAATCTTGTTTTATTTTCGAATGTACGTCATAAAATCCTGCTAATATAAGCTTTCCCATCACTTAATGGAATTAAGGCGGGACTACGTAAGGCGTAAACATTTCACAAACCGATATTATATGACCTAAGAGTTTCATGGAGTCACATTCACATACAAAGGGGAACTCCCGGAGTTAACTGCGTAGTGAGACCTTTCTATAAACTGCTGAAAACGCAGGCTAATCGTATGATCTAGTTTCGAGAGCATGATCCTATTGAAATTGCAAATGTGTATTTGCATTGAAAAACAATGCACGTTTACCGATAGTAAATATAGACATGACTGGTCGTAAGTTGGAAGTTTATATTAAATGTATTATTGAATGTAAAATATGTCATCCATGCTTTCTTGTATAAAATGGCACTCATCTTCATTGTAAACTTAATATGTTTTAAAATAGTCATGCCGTAACAGCGTGATACACTTTCAAATGTAATGTTCCTATTATTAAAAATGTAACCTTTCTAGTTCTATTATTTTCAGAATTTACATTTATAACTTTGTAAAATATAGTCATTGTAACTTGTATTCCTTTTATTTTTTCAGAACTTACAATAACGGGTACAGAATACGTTAATCAATATAGTGATATTCATCTCATGTGTAACGCGACAGGAATAACTCGTGCCCCGGACGATGTGGATTGGTTCTTTAACGGAAATAAAATACATACGTCAGATCCTCGGTGGTACGGCCGAATAGAAATAGTAAAACAACGCCCTGTCCCGGGGGTATCTTATATTAGTGAACTTATCATCCACCTTAGCACCATGGATGACCAGGGAAATTATGTGTGTAGAAGTTCCGATCTAAATGTGAATAGTATGAAAGTACATATTTTAAATGGTGAGTATATACATTGTTTCTTTTAAGCGCATGCGTTACTTTCAACTTGAATATGACTTAAGTCTTATGCCGGCTGTTGCACCTTCTATTACCCTTCATGAACAGATTACATCATACTGAGTCTTCAACCTTTCTCTCTTGTTTGTATGTGTTGCTTCCAAAGGATCACTTTTTCGCTATGTAATATATTGGTTAATATAGTGCTGCTAAAGTATCTAAGCGTGGAGTAGGGACTTATTAGTACAATGTTGCAGTCAATGTAATACGTGTATGGCAACATTGCTATCCCACGTTTTTAAAGCATTAGGGGATGTTGTTAATCCCTCCGTGTGTCCGTCCTCCCATCCGAAAGTATCGGTATGCATAGTTAGTCCACCCACACCCATTCCCCCACCCCAACATTACCCTCTATGCCCTGAGGCAAGTTAAACTGTTTAAATAAACTTAATAACTCTGTCATTGTTTTCATATTTGTGAAATACATATCAAATCAGTTTAGTATTGCATTTAGAAGTTTGTCCAGTGTGGCGTGGCGATTCGCGATGGTGTTCAGTCGGATAGGCTGTAGTTATCTTTTTATTTATGCGATAAAAGTACATTATTATATGTAGATTACCGTTTACATATGGTTTCTAAAATTCATGAATTATATTAAAGCAAGGTGTGCATTTATTTTAACGGTTTGTCATTCTAATTATATAACAGAATTTAGCTCGCATAAGTCAAATATTACATGATTAGTGTCCTTTGTACATCGCAGTTTTACTCTATGTTTTGTTGTAGTCTTTATGTTGCGAGGAAAAATGTGTAAATGTGATAGATGAACGCCCTAAGACAGAATGGCTGTTAGCCACACCTGTCATCCTCATGAATGTATGTAAAATATTGTAAACGGATAATTATTGACACTGGTATTATTGAAATGAATAAAACTGTTATATCGACTCGTCGACATATTATCAAACGTTACTTCTAGGATCTGACGTCTATGATCTTTCTTGTCGTGCCCTTAATGGTTTATTCTCTTGTTGCTCTGGCTTCTGCCAAGTCATTGAGTACCTTCATTGTGGCTTTCTAGGTTTTCTTTTTTGTATTATATTTACACGAGCATATTTGTGTTTTACTTATATTGCCTATTGATGTTGCCTTGTTGGTTAGAGATTAGATCATGGCGGGGATTTCTTTATTTACACTGTACTGTTTTAATTGGATGACAGTAGGGTAAGTGTGAGGTTTGGTGCACCCTAGAACCGGTTTTAACCCCCAGTGGCCTACTTTGCTACTGACCGTTCCAAAGCGGTAGTCCTATTGTCAACCCTTTTGTGTTTGTGATGTCGTTTGCATTTATTATTACTTTTGCCTTCTTGTTTGTCTGTTTGCGTGTTTGTTTCTGAGTTTTGTGGTTGACTGTCCTCCTTGAATGCTACTTTTCCTGTCCGATCTTTTTATATCTTTATTTAGAACTGCCCCAGTGAGAGTATGTTGGCACATAGAAATCCGTGAATCGTGCTCCACTCTTACTATTACTGAACATAAAAAGAACTTTCGCTGATGCTGATGCTGATTATTTAGACAGCAAAACAGGAAAAAAGTTATGATGTTTTAAGAAAAATTAGGCCGCCAACAATAGCCCAAGTAAAGATGTTTTTGAAAAGTTCAGTAGACATGGGAGTTAACCTTTTTTTCTTAAAACATGCATTTTGGCCACAAAAACAAATTGCATCATTCTACGAAAATTACCGAAATTTGTCCGAGGCAATATTCTCTATATATTCCTTACCAAAGAAAATCACAAAACAACATAACACAGATTGTGTAGATGGCAGCTTTTGATTATCAACAAATCAAATACCTCCCTTTAACATTTCCATATCATCCATACAAGATTATTGCTTGGCAAATTTGAAACTGTTTAATGTGATATTTAGTATTCACATCCGTGTGATTACAAACATCAAACCTTGTTTTATTAAAACGCTGTTTAAGCTTGTATGCGCCCTCAAAAACTGGCCTATGCAAATACCAGCAAATAAGTCGGACGTTTCTTCTTTTGTTCAGTATATATTCCTCGGGTTACTTATTTTTTTTTTAAGAAATTCTCAAAACGCTTGCCCGCAATGTTTAGGTCTATGCTCATGATGCTATAGGGACTGTAGACATACGTGTATAATAAACAGGTCCTGGCGCTAATGAATAATGGCTTGGCTCTACTAAGACATTGGCCGTGCCTTCCGGATTTACAATACACCTAGCTAACCATTAAGTCGCAAAGGCTTCCATTTTGATTAAAACAGTATATAACTTAAAGGCCGATAAAGCTAACATGATAACGCATTACGTTTAAAATGTATTGTTACAAATAATAAACTCAAATAAGAATAAGTGTTGTATCGGTCACAATGTACACTGCCTTCATTTGTAAATACACATTTGAACATTGTTATGTGTATTCATATTCTTTCGTATGTATTTGAACATATAATGCATGTTCATCCTAAAATAATTGTGGGTTATAATAGCAGTTTAATTTCTGAGATTTACAGAATTAAATATTAATTAAGTATTGTTTATTTTCACTAACACACTCTCAATATAAAAAGAATGACAAACTTATCACACACGACGCCTGTTGTGTTAATGTCATACTAACATCAAACGTATTCACGTTAACATAGTTAGTTTTATCTTATTTCAGCTAACAAAGACAACCAGATAGTGCCTCGAGGTAAGATTGCAATTTTACCAGTCCTACTTTCTTTAGACATATTATACACGTTACACATCCATGGGAATGAAAGACATCCAGTTCCACGTCGTTCAATCCAATATAATGACAATAGATTCAGAACTGTTCATGTTTTACATCAGTCATAGTAACTTATATTGTCTCGTGGTGGATTAGTTTGTAGGTTGTCTAACAATTAAAACATATGAGTAATTATGGTTCTTAAATTGTCTAGGAGTTATATTAATTTAATTAAAAACTAGGTTTATGGACCTTTAGATGGAACACATTTGTTTTAGAACAATAATTAAAGTGCGTGTGTGCAATAATACATAACATTTCATTCTAACGTGTTGTTGTTATAAAACAAAACAATGGAACTTATGACACTGTATGCAACATTATCATTAATTAAAACAATATTTATTTCTTTTCTCAATATACTGGTAATTTTAAAGGTACCATCATTTTAAAGCAGTGTGTTGTTTAAATAATTGTATTATCATTGTAACCGTGATTTACACAGTGATGCGGTTCCCATTTGCATATGCAATACAGGGTATTATCCCCGTGTAGTTTCGGGGCCCGGGCAAAGAATAATAGGGCCACTGCAGATCCCGTTGGAGGGGAAGGCAGAGGGGTAGAAATCCCCCACCCCCCGCCCCAAATTCATATATCAGTTTTTGTTCATGCTCATTAAAGGTATTTATCATGACCCCTGCATTGTTTTAGGTGCCATCTCGCTCATATCACTAGAGCAGTGGCCGAAAAACTATAACGTGGCTTCAGCGTAAATGGAGTGTCTACAATAGAATTTGCAGCAACTCTGCAGTTCAGGGTGAGAAGGTTCTAGGCCCGTTCTCCATATTTTAATTCGATGTACATGGAGGATGAGCCTGGCATGTTCATTTCTGTTAGGCTCCATTTAACCGTTCATGTGTTGGTGCGCCTTAAAACCCCAATTAAAAAAACACACTAGTGTATTACGATAAATAAGTCATGGCTATAATAAACTCGCAAAAGCACAGTGTTATAATGTTGCGTGCAGTAATTATATTAGTCCATGATACGACCTAATGTTTAAAGTGTATTGAAGGATAATAAAAACTGCGAATTCATCAAACTAGGTGATACGTTCATAATATATATGAACTATATTTAAACTAGAATATAATGGTGAAATACTGTATAGGAGAAAACGTGTCAAGTATACCTTATTGCCATTAAGCAAACATGATTTGCTAGATTTTTTAAATTTTTTATAACATGTTATCAGGTTATGGAAGTGTTAATCGGATTGCATTTAACTAAAACGGTCATATGTTTGTGTAATATATATTTGAAATGTATCGTATTTATTAAAAGAAGTGTGCGCATTCTTTAAACAATTATGATACATTGGACAACTTAGCACATTTCCGAAATAATTATTGTAAAATGTTAAAACTGTTGGGCATTTCCCTGGTAAATGTACTATATCGTTAAACGTTTGAGAATTTCCAAGATAATTAAACTACGATGGCAAACTTATAAAAATGTGCGCATTTCCCAGGTAAATTGTATTTCAACGTTAAGAGTTGTTACCATCAGCCTGTCAGAATATTGGTTTAAAGTCACTCACCCTCCAACAGCATGCTAATTTCACAACATATGTACACGTTTCAAATTCGACGAAGGATACGGTATATATAAAACTAACATATAATTGCAAATCCAAACTCTAGAAATACAATATAAACATGAAAAACGGCCAGCCAAAAACATCGCCTTTTTGTTATTGCTTGAAGCTTGGAGTAAAAAGTTTCACACATATTCATGTGCGGGTATTTTATGAACCCGTGGATACATATACAGTTTTAATTAGCATATATGCATCATATTGTGACCTCAACACATGGGTAGAGTTTGGAAGAACGGTTTTATAGCGAAATTTGGCGCTTGTGTTACTTTAAACTATCGTTATATATTTCTTACAACAGCATACATTAGCTTACACGAGTAGTTTCAGGATGTCGGTAATAGTTGAGCAATCCTTGATTTTGACCTGCAAAGTAATGACCTTCTCTTCCATTAAATTGTCTTGTAACTATAACTTCAACAGTTTATCAACCACGTTGTGCAACGTATATAGATGTATGTGCATTAACGTCATGTTCTCTCATGTATCCTCCGTTTTATTCAGGAAAACATGGCATCTGATGGATTAATACACGCTTAATTACGGAAATATTACTCATATTTTCATTATCAGTTGGTCCGTAATTGAATAATCATTTTATTTTTCTTAATGGATATTATATGCTTGTGATCATGATTTAGATATAAAGGCTAAATGTTATAAACCCAGAGCAAGATGTGATCAGTATGCACGCAGCATGTAGCTAAGTGATTTGTTTTAAAGACATAATGAAATTACCATTGCTGCCTCGCACATACCAACGCTTCGTTTTAAATTAATAATACAAAACATTGTGATATTCGTACCTTTCTTCGAAGTATTGCCATCCACATTACTTCCGGAACTGAGTTCTTTCAGGAAATAATTGCAAATAAATACGTTAAATTGTTTCGATCGAAGCAATTGCACAGTGGAAATGCTATCTTATTCTAGCGCTCATTTACTGTTCTCAATCGTCTGAAGTCATTCCGAAAGGATCGATTTAAAGAACTCGTTATATACGATTCCTACTTCAATTCTCGTTTTACTGCTGTTAGATATTAAATCATGGAAGATCTTGTAAAAACTCAACGTAGGCATGCGGGGTAATTACCGTTTCGACTGTTAAATGCCAATTGCTCGAAATTGCTCGTCGTTGAAGTTTTAAATGAAGACATTAGTTCATTACAGACGTACAAATTGTCGTGAACAATTCGCATTTCAGTAGAAACAAAAAGCTCATGTACAATCAATTTCAAAGCAACTGTGTATAATATCAATCAAAATCTCTTCAATGTATTAGACACAATTAAATGTTTCGATATATGTAGTAGTATTGCTGTTTTTGGCCGTACGCGGGAATGTTTGAACCCTGGAATAGACAGAGAAACCCAGAATTTTACAGTTATAGATGCATTCATTCATATAAGTTGATAAATCATTAAAAGGCAGACGTAGATATTATATATCCTATTTCTGCTTGTGATTTGTAGATATTTTATACGGAGAAAAGTAACAATAACTACTGGGAAAATAATTAGAAATTTACTCCAACTAGTCGAAGCAGTTGTGTTTTTGGACTTAACCAGTAACCCACTACAATGAACTGTTCTTTATTTGATTTAAGACCATTCCATGTATGTGACAAAGGGGTGTTCTAGGAAAATGACTGATCAGCAGCCGGGAATTGTAAACCCTAATCGCATGGCTGATCTATATTATAGTCGTGCTTAGCGGGTTAAGGGTTAACTATGTATGTTAGGATAGATTAATTTCAAATGTATTTAAACATGTATATATAATATAGTTTTATCACCATTGGTTGTTTATGTTTTGGGGATATTATTCTGCTAATTAAACTGTATTTATTGATTTATAAAGTGACAACCTTAACTGACAGTGTTACAACTATACTCAATATATTTAACAACGCAAAACATATAATTTTCGATTATTTTTAGTCCGCTGGTCTTTTGTTCAAATGAAGATCATTGTATTGTATGTTAGTACACAAGTTTGTTTGCCCCAAAGGTTAACATATGGCGATAAACAGTTGCATAATATGTGTTGCACTTCTTTCAGTTAAACTTAAGAGTCTCTGACTTGCAATCACTTGCCCCTCACCGCTGTAGGTTCGATCCCTCAGGGGCTTAGGAATTTTATGTGAGGAAGCTATCCAGCTGGCTTGCGGAACGTCGGTGGTTCTACCCAGGTGCCCGCCCATGCACGAAAATTGTCCGGAGGGGCACCTGGGGTCTTCCTCCACCAGTAGAAGCTGGAAAGTCGCCATATGACCTCAGCTGTTGGTGCGACTATAAAATCCAATTCAATTCAATTCAATTCAGTTAAACTTCATTTTACTCGAGCATCTTTAACATCTGTAGAAATTCAAAAAATACCAAGTGTTGAGTTTTCAAATGAGTGTAGTATTCAGAAACATATTTTAGTCAAGCAAATAAATACATATTGCAAACTGGTGAATATATTGCACGAATAAAATAAATTAAAACCTGTGGTAGAATAACCATTTTAACACGAAGAACTGAAAAGTCAAAACAGTATTTAATTATATGCAAGTGGTTTTAAAGCAAAATTGATATTATATTAATAAATATAGCTTGGACGCTTGATAAGACATTCAAAATTGCCGTATGTCCCTTTAAGCATGATTGCATATAATAACTAGTAAACATAAGGTAATGACAAATGCAGGGCTGCCAAATCTCCGAATAAAACCCGGATTCTCCGGATTTTTCGTTTGCTCTCCGGATCTCCGGATTTAAGTGTACAATCTCCGGGTTTTTCATCAAATCTTATTTTAAAAAACTGTTCATGATTTAACCTCTGTATTTTCAGTTTATCAGCTATTTCCTGCAATAGGGTCATTAGTGTAACACACTGACTGAATATAGTTAACACCATAAAGGGCATAATTAGTTCCTTTAGTGACATAAAAACATGTGCAATAGCGGCAATATATCACTGGCTTCTTTAATTGGTCATCCTAATTGAAATAACAAGTGTAGGGAGATAGCGACTTCTTCTTCTGTGGTATCACTATAACAGCTTCTGCCGTGCTGCACGATGATTATAATGTGTTAAAGAGTGATGAAGACTTTGTATTTGCATTTAGTACGCACCTGTATAGAATAGTATGTGCACGTTCATGACAAAACAGTTGTAGTACAAATTAAACCAGTGACGTAAAATTATCTCTTCTTAATTCTCCGTTAAAACAAACAATTTGTGTGCATGTTGAAGTATGCAAATCTATTTAGTTATTTTCTATTATTATGAAGCAATGCATAAGAATTAATCGCGAACATTATTTAAAATCCGTGATTTAAAGAAAAAAATGCGAAAACAAGTCGCGCGCTCAAATTTTCATTTAAAAATGTTCTTCGAGAAATCTTAAATTTTTAAAATCTCAGGATTTTGTGATAAATACCTTTTGGCAGGCCTTTTTTCTTCATTATTCTACCAAACATTTACTGGTGTTAATAATAATAATAAACAAAAACAGTTTGCATAATTATAAATATACAAATAATTTATATGTACATTTCTAAATATACAAGTTATGTAGAAAAACTAACGGGAATCGGTGAGGTTTAAAATTATCAAGATTTGCCTTGCAACAAGATATCGGTATGTCCTTTTTCGTACTGTTTTATTTATTTACACATGTTGATAGTTTGAATGGTGTATTTCAGCCCCTGGTGAAGAAAACCCTTCGCAGAGCATGCGCAAAATAACCAACGGAGCAGGAAGTAATCGCGAAGCGTCCATCATGCTTATAACTATTTTGACATTTGTAATTGCATACAGATAAGGAACTCAGATGCAGTGCAATTGTTTTTATTTAATTTTACAAGGGAAACGTGTTTATTGCCGATGTGAGTACTATATTATAAAACAACACACTCGACTGTAAAGACGTCGCTTCAAACAATTGGACGCAAACTATGGATATTGCCAAGTGAAAAGCCAATCTGTGATTACCGCGATTTGGAAGAGAATGTAACAGTTGATTATATTGAAATGTTTGTTCCGCTAAGTGTTGTGTATCTAAATGAGACAACACGAATGGACATTTTATTGAGACGTACGTCGAAGGAAACATTTTCACGTACGTGTACGTCGAAGGAAACATTGTCACGTACGTCGAAGGAAACGTTGTCACGTACGTCGAAGGAAACATTGCACGTCGAAGGAAACATTGTCGCGTTCGTCGAAGGAAACATTGTCGAAATATTCGATTGAGTTCCGTGGCTTACTATATAAAATGGCCAATATACAAGTGTGAATAACATGCAATGATTGACGGGGTATTGTTCAGTCATTGTCTCCACACACTCGTACACAACAGATAGGTATCACTCTTGAACATGAGCAGTTCGAGCAATGCATGTACTTACAGGTACGGCGCTACTACTCTAAACACATGTTTTTTCCACGTGTAACCATCGATGGAGTTTACTTCTTGACTAAAGTTCAACGTGTGGGTAATGAACATAGTGTCTATTCTTTTAGACATCATTTCCGTTCACGTGACCCACTGTATTCAAGGTAACACAATAATTACCAAATGATTGACTCAATGGCAATTTAAATAACTATCTTACTATTGCAAGATGGAGGTGGCCTATGTTAATAATTAATATGTTACCTATAAAACAATATGTGAACTTAAATCGGTTGGATTAAAGAGTAAAAAGAGACAAGTGACATCCATTATTTTCATGTTGCATTGTTAGACTTGGTATTCTGTGAGCGACAGTAAACATTGTTTTGTGCCTTATGTTTACTTAATGATACTATGATAATAAGGTTGTGAAAATGTACATTTGAAAGACACACAGTTCAAATAGGGCTACATTTATACAATGCCTTTCTGTGAAATGAATACCTCGAAAATATGTTATAATAATAAGGGAATGTGATAAGGTCGAGCAAACTCTCTCTTTTAAGTGTCTCAAAGGATTAAGAAACGTTACGTGATATTCAAATAATGAAGAACTGTGAATGCTTATAGGCAAGTTACAATAAATGTTCCTGACGTGTGGACTGATTAATATCAGTTTATATATAAACACGTTTTGCTCAGTCATCGAATTCAATTACGATTAGGAAGAAATTTAGGATTTCAATTACATACCTGAACTTTGTCAGCATCGACACATGTCAGCTAAGCTAAACACTGTTTTTTGTTCAGAATCACGTATGTATTATGGTAACAGTTATAACGGAAATGGTCCATTATTTATGTGCTTTATGCAGCGTGTCAGATCGTGTGAAATATATCTGAAAATGAATACAAGTAAAGAGTCGGCGTTGATGGCCTGTCAGTATTCTGGTAAAAGATCAGCTTATTGTCGGTCATTCTCGTATATGACATTTCTCCCTGTTATACAAAACGTTTTTGTTTTCTCTAAAGATATCTGTTAATATCTTGAAAAAAGAGAATCTCAGTCAAACAGAAAAAAACAACACTTTAACCTGTGTATACCTAGACACAGTCACATGATAATAACTAGGATATTTTGAAAGACATATATTGAAAAATAAAACGCATTTAATTTAAATAACATACACACACATATGTACAGACTTGTTAACATACACATACATGTTCATTTAAAATATGTAACGTTTCTTTCTCGGTTGAGTATATACTTAGGTACGGACACGGTATTCCATCCGTCAGAGATTAGAACATGAAACATTGTCACCGCCGATTATAATACTTCGGCTATTCAATCTGTAATATACGCATTAATGTATTCACTACACGCATAGATTATATCGTTCTAAGAACGATGTGTGGGTATATATGTAAATATCATCATAATGTGCAATATTTATTTAAAATAATATGTAACTACTGTAACGTTGTTGTGGGTATTGTACATGTTTTATTACAGTTTAGTATATAATTACTCTATGGATATTGCGTACATACAGAATGATCGGAAACAAAGAGATTGCAGGTCGTAACATGTGTTATATCTATTTTATCTGCGTCTGACTTTGGCGCAGTTTGTTCCACCCGTATTTTGTGACATGAACACCTGGAGGTTCAGGGGTATAGCCCCATATAACGAACCTTTTTTCAGACCATATTCATTTATGTTAAAATATTTAAAATGAAAAAGGTTTCCTATCATTCTGCATACGAGTACTCTACTACGAATACGCTGATATGTTATTTTGATTTATTTCTGTACCGTATGGCAGAGTTCATACATTGAGGTAAATCATCGTGTAATTTATAAACTACCATTCATAAGAAATAAACTATGTGTATTGTGACGGTTGCATATCCTTAATATCAGTCGATACTGTATGATAGTGTCCCTAGAGATACGTTTTTTTTGTGATTTGAACAAAACATTACTTACGTTGTTTAAGCCGTAAACGTAGCAAGGGAACGTCCCTGTTGTGTTGAAAGAATACGAATTTTGCAAGTAAACCAAGCATAGAACTTGCTAATTGCCGTTTATTGTATGTATGTGATTGTCATAAACATGCGAGTTGATTAACAGCAGAATCTGATCATTACAGTACAGCACACTAGTTTCAACGACCTTTCTTTTCGATGCTAGTGATCGTCATAGAAATGGGTGTTGATTTAAGCGCAGGCAATCAGCCTCTCATCGAGAATCACACGCACTACGTACAAATATTATATTTCCATGTATCACACCGTACAACCGGCAATCTTGATGACGGTCAGCTCACATTTCGCAGATTTCCTGCCGTTTGTTAAATGTGTTAGAACTTTTTTCAATTTAAATTCAGGATGCATTTTATTTATGAATATCACAATGTGGGCTTATTGCTAAATGCTTAAAGTGCACGTTGGTATTAGTTTCACATTACGCATTAACACATCAATATTTTAGGGTCAGTGCAAAACATCAAGCCTGTATGTCCATAAATAAACTTATACTGGCTTCCAAACAGGTCGTGATCAAACAATTTGGCTATCCTTCTTTACAGTTCGTGTTACCACCGATAACAGTGTTTGTTACCAGATGGCTAACAATGATAACAATAAATAATGATATTCTTTTGTTAAAATCATTCGTTTTTTTCTGGAAACGTGACCGACTTATCTAATATGGGTTGTATTTGTGAATATAATTATATCTAGGCATTATATACACAGCATTCATGATTAAAAAACATGAAGTTGGTGTGTGTATATATATATATATATATATTTGTAAGCAAGTGTTTTAAATGTATGTTAATGTGTTTAAACAGTTTAACATGCATTCCTGCCACTAGTCACGATTTGCTGTGACATTTAGAGAAATACTTTCAGGCGAACATTTCAAATCTGAATATATAACTATTTAGTATTTAGCGTTGGAGCACATGCTATTCTTCATCGTGTTCTTCTGGCATTATGCTTAATGAAACTAGGTTGGCGTTCAATGCTGCGTTGTGTGATTACGCCTAACTCGACACTTGAAAACAAAATATTTTAGTTTCAGTAACGGCCCTAATGCAAAAAGATAAAGACGTTAATTTGTCTGTAATAAATGAGAGAGCGAATTTTAATCATATATTGACATTATTGACAATCCCGTGGGAAGCCATAGTTATTTATGTCTGAAGTAGCGAGAGTTAAAACTCATGGAACTAGACAAAATAACTTTTCGCGATGTATACAGGACGAAGGTTTTCGGGCATGTCTTTCCTTGATGCAAGGGGAAGGTGTTGTTTACGGGGGCTTGACATTTGAAAACTGTACATGCCGGTTTAAATAGGTCGCGTCGGGTCCTCCCACCTAAATACGCCCTGGGTTTGGCCAAGGGTTCAATATTTAAATGGCATCCATAGTTATGTAAATTAAAAACTCCCAACACGTATTCCTGAAGTTACTCTGATAGCAGATGTATATTAAATGTCAGGTTGATACAAAATACGAGGATTTTCCAGGTCACATGATGTAGGTAAATTCAGCATTTTCTATTTTAAGTTCGGCAAGGGCAACTCAGTCAATATAATATTTGTATGTTGATTTGTTGTTGTTTTTTTCAGTGGAAAGATTAACCGACCTTGTTTGTATCTACATGGAACATTTATGTCATGGCAATGCCGGGCATAAACTATTATGCACATGCGATACATTAAATCATGTGTCATTACACATCCACCCACCTCCTCCCCACACCCGCCATTACAATTGGCGTATTGCCTGACAAATCCCACTGCTTTATGGTTTACATTTCACCAGACTTAAACAATAAACAATATTAAATTTCAGTTTGGAGAAGTTCTAGCATTAGTTACAATTATGTAACTGAAATGGACTAATAGTTCAACAATATTTATAAAGATCGAGCTTTTCTTTAAACAATAACACAGCATGTCATTTTACATTATACCGGGACAGCCTCTGACTGGTATCCGTGATAACATTATATGAACTAAACTGTAAAGCAGGATAGCCAAAATGTTTTATAACGACCTAATTGGAAGCCAATAAATAGTTTATTTGTGTGTTTACAAACTTGCTATTTGGCACAATCGAAATAATTCTAATCAAAGTTTACACTTAAAGTTTTTAGCAACAAACCCTCACAGCGATAAAAGTGAATTAAATAGATTCTGAATTTAAATATATAAAACATCTTACCCATAGAAATATGCGAACTGATATCGTGTGAGCTGACCGTCATCGAGATTGCCGGTTGATTTACATGATTAATATTGTGTGTGCCCGGTATACAGGTTTAGTTAAGACGCTCTCTCTCCCACTCTCTCTCTCTCTCTCTCTTATGTTTTTTTAATCATATTTTAAGTAACTGAGACTAATTTGCAATTTATTATTCTGTATTTTTGATGCTTATTTAAAAAAGTATTTTGGGCCAATATTCTCATCTTGTGCACAAACGATACTAATATTTCTCAGTAATGCCGCATAAAACAGCTGAAACGTAGCTCTTAAACATGATAATAATAACCTGTTTTTGTTCATTTTTTTCATCCAGTCTCATTCAAGTTGAAAAATTATGTTAAATTCAAATTCTAGATCTACTACATGTTGCTAACACATGTTTTGATATATTATTTTGATTGATACTATATTTTTTATCATGAATTTGAACGTATTATTTGTCTTTTTATAAATAAAAAAGCTTTAACATGTTTAATGTAGATCATTACGTGGTCCCGCCTTAATTCCATTATGCGATGGGAACGCTTATATTAGCAGGATTTTATAACGGATATTTCGACAAAAAAACACATTTAAAAACTTTCTATATTGAAAAAAATGCTATAATCTGTTTAAATTACCTGTAAACGTCTTAATTTAAATATGCAAACTTTTTAAGCCGAAATTAAGGTTTTATTTCATACCAACCCCGTTTTCCCTTCTTGGAGAAGGGGTTGGATGGGTTATGAAAGTTAATACTCTGACCACGTAATTCATAATGTTAAATTGTATAACAGTCTCTGGAAAGTAAAACGGTCGATATGAAAGCGCTTCATAAGTTCCAACTTAATTACACGTCTTCTGTGTTTACACGGTGTGTGTTGTCATACTTATGGTTATGGTCTATTTTAAAATGGAGTTTATTGTAAATGTTCATGTAATCGTATAATTATTATATACTCGACACTTCTATTGAAATTATACAACGTCCTACTAAATAACATATTTCAACTATACGGAGGTAAACGACATATATCTGATAACACTTTGGCTAATTAAGACCAATAACACTTTGGCTAATTAAGACCAATAACACTTTGGCTTATTAAGACCAATACTCATTTAAGAAAACAAAAGTATAAACCTTTCGACATTAACATTACTCATTCGCAACATCTCGTACACTGCTTCGCAGCATGACTCGAATGTATTACGCAGGTTTCCATATTGGTTACGTCATACTAGCGTGACGCGTGTCAGATTC
The DNA here is from genome assembly GCA_037043455.1 of Cyrtodaria siliqua. Classification (NCBI taxonomy): domain Eukaryota; kingdom Metazoa; phylum Mollusca; class Bivalvia; order Adapedonta; family Hiatellidae; genus Cyrtodaria; species Cyrtodaria siliqua. The sequence continues at coordinate 48,621 of JAWPHD010011309.1, forward strand.
CCGCCAAAACGAATTTGCATTCAAAATCAAAGTTATCTTCAACATTTTGCAATGTCATTTAGCCGATTGCTTCTTCTATAGTTTATTTACGTGAAAGCAGTAATAAAACCTTCATAAGTATTGTAAATAACAAACATGCAACGCAAATCATACATCAACACGTGTGGCAAGCGGCCATAATGTTTATGTAGCAACAGCTTAGCAACAGTGCACTATTTTCTGTGCCGTTGCCTTCCGGCTAACAGAATGTAAAGATTTTGAACATATCGAAGCGCCGTGATACACACGAGGCGAGATCCCCAGGAATGACGGGATTGGCCGAGCGTTCAGGAATTGTAACATTACTGTGTTTCCTTATGGGGATTCCCCATTTGCCTTACCATGAAAACTCGTTTTGCTTTATGGTCAATTATCAATCTGTCATTATAAAAAGTAATATAAATTCAATTTGACGAACTATACCAGAAATGTTGCTCCCAATGTTACAATTTTCCAGTCTGCCATATGTATGTTAACCGACATATAATTATATTATAGAATAAAGGAAAACGCGATATGATACGTTATGTTTCAGGCTTCAGAAATCTATTTCGGTTTAGAAACTGTACACCATATGCAATAGGTGAAATGCACACATTAGTAATGCTATGAACATGTTTATGTTTTGCGCTGGAAATATCTTTTTTACACCCCGCACTTTCTCCATCCCCTCCCCCAACACCCACCATCAGAACAAAACAAGTAAACGTATGGAGACATATGTTTGAAATGAAACTGTCACACTGCACTATGTATTGAATGAATAAATAGATGTGGAGTGATAACAGATTTTATTTCATCGAGAGGTGTGGAAAAGAATACTATCAAATATTGAATTCTGATCACTTCTCGATGGAATAAAATCTGTTATTCACGACAAAGCAGCACATTTTCTTTTTATTTGATGCTTTATAATTAAAATGTACTGCAGTATGCAGAAAATATAAATAACATTTGACGTCGCATTAGCCTAGTATGATAAAATTGCTGTTTTTAACTCCCTATAACTTCTAAACGACTTAACCGAATTCAATAATGTACGAATCATTTTCTTAATTAAATTATTTCCAATCCAATGATATAACTTTCTTTAGGAACTTTCAAAAAAGAATCGTTTTTTAAAAAGATGACTGACTGACATTTGTTACTGTAAATGACAACAATTCGGAAATACTATATAACATATAGCTAATTTTCTTAGTTAGACCATTTACGGTCGAATGATATATATTAAACAGTTTTTTTCTAAATAAATACAAAATTAATTGTTTTTGATATTGAAAAAAACTAGTTCCGGCGGCAGTGAAACAATAATTCACACGTATGAAATACCACTTTTATTTCATTGATAAAATTCACCATTTCACTGTAATGCATAAAATAAATACATTTTATATGCCATTGTCAGAACTGAACTGAGATGGTGATATGGAAAACGTGTCCTTTTACTCTTATTACTTGTTTTCAATTGGAGAACTGGGAGATGTACAGTACTGGTTCTATTCAGGAAAATGGGTCTACCTCCATTCCAAAAAATCGGCCGTCATTTATAACCTTACATGTGTTGAAAATGACGTAAAACACCAAAAAAACAAAAAACAAAAAAAATTGGAGAACTGACACATATGTCCAGCAAGTATTGGGCTTTGGGAATCATTCAACATTCATAAATGTTGATTGTTAAGTAAACATAATCGTCATTGCTTTAATATAAATTATATTGAACATTTTACTAATCTAGACGTGTAAAACTCTACGATCTGAACGATACAAAATAAAATAGATATCCAACTACGAGCTTGAAATCCAGTTCAAACGCAAAGCATATATAATTACTTTTGTTTAATTGCATAAATGACACCAATTTGCCAATACATTATTTTGTCTTTGCAGTAAGACTTGCATTTAGTGACGTCATAGGGTTAGTGAATAAAATTGAGCACGGACACGCGCTCTTCTGTCACCGACACGTTGTCTATTGGACAAGTTTCTATATCGCAAGAATATTTTTCACGAATGATTTTGTTTCCGTATCACGACAAAAATGTTAATTAAACTATATAATATATATTCTGCAATGAATTTCTTTCCAAAAGTCTTTTGACACAAGTATTCTTTCTTCTGTCACTCCTTTGGCGACAGCGCGGAGTAATATCATGACGTCAATTCGTGACGTAATATCGTGACGTCTATCGTTTAGTTCATAACATTTGGCTAGTGTGCTATCTTGCTATCTTGCACACTAGGCGAGATAGCACAGTAGAGGAAGGGATATGTTATAGATTTTTCAAACTGGGAAATTTCTATAATTCATCACAGAATATATAATATAACAATCTTAGTTACGTGTACTTCGTGTTCGATATTAGTTGAACTGAGGGTTGGTATCATTATAGGTGTACTTTAGGAAGAAATACATTGTATTTTGTTTAAGCTATAGAGGATATTTGTTGTTGTGTCGTGAATAACAGATATATGAGAAGTGAGAAAACTTTATATTTTCACGAAAGCGAAGCAGCATTCGTGAAAATATAAAAGTTTTCTCACTTCGTTATGATATAAAATCTGTTATTCACGAAAAAACACATTTTATTTTTATTTTATGATTTTACAAACAATTTAAGGAAACTACGTTAGAACAAGGCAATTTCAATAACTAAGCCGCTTTACGAATTTGTTTGCCCTAATACAAAAAATAGATCAAAGATATTTTATTTATACCCAAATTGAACAATTGTTTTTAATATATTTCTATTGGCAATCATTTCCTTTTAAATTTTAAAATCCATTTCAAATCATTGTTTGAATAGAATGTACAATTCGCATTGTTTTTCTCTTGACATGTTTACATTTGCGTGGGAGTATCTTGTGAACCCATTTTACTGTGCATACATTTAAAAGTAGTCCCGGCAGTGAAACAATAAAACTCGATATTTCACACGTTTGAAATACCGCTTTGATTTCATTGCTAAATTCCACTATTTCATTGCTTATCATAAAATAAATAGGTGTACTTCGGGATGAAATTCGTTGCATTTGTATCTCAGGTTGGTATACATTATAGGTGTACTTCAAACTGATATACCATGTACTTTTATTACGGGTTTCAATTCCTATGTTTTGAGAATAATGTGATAAAAACCCATACAATATCAACTTTATATGTGTGTTCAATGATTGTGTAGACCGAGTCAACCAAACTCATCACTGTTCTAACATTTTACTGGCTTCACGCATGTCTTAGGATTCAACCAGTGGTTGACATGTGACATTAATAAGTCAATTACTTTATGCCCATCACTGTTTAACCGTATTCAAAGTTTTCACATTTTATTAAATACCAATTGGTCGTGGTATACTCTATCAAGCTGATCACGCCGCTTGGCCGAATTTCCTTCTATTGTCAATGCGGTATTGTTTATTGGTAAAAGTGAACTATAGCTGTAAACCTTTGTCAATACTTTTCTGTGAGTTTAAGCAAAATTAATTCATATTTCCCTGAAAGGGGAAAATAAAGTTTCCATTCAGAGGATTGTAAAAATCAGCTTTTCAATTTTCATTGAAAATCGACAAAATGAATTCCGTAGGATTTACAATAAATGCATTCTGTCGAGTTCACACTAAACACCAAATACTTCATTTCTGCAGATTGTGGCATACTGACATTGTGTCAATGATTAATTACTTTTCTTCAAACCAACACGAATAATGAAAACGAAATACATGTTTTGTACATGTTGTTTTAGCCAATAATAGCCAATATTTACAAAGAAAATATTAAAAAACCCGAACATGTTGCGTTATAGGTTTGTGTACACCACTTGTGTACAACGGTCGCCACTTGTATACAACGGTCGCCACTAGTGTACAGCGGTCGTTCTCATTGCCTTTTTTTCAGACTAATACCTGTAATATAACACAATTGTGTAACCTACTGTGGGTGACAGTATCATGCCATACACATAACTCATGTCATGGTCATAAACCGTTATAATATTCATGTTATCTTTTATTTTGAATAAATGTAAATTATTTGCATTTGTTTGTGTGCTTGTGTTATTGTCCCGAGCGTTTACATACATCCCCATTGATGTTCATCGTCATGAAAATGGTTACAACACATGTATTATGTCATCTTAAAAAAAAAGAATAATGCGTATCCACTGTGCATGTATGTGTTAAATATTTAACAAGACCGGACCGGAAAAATGCAAGGAAAATCAGTAGACTCAGCTGGGTTTCGAACAGGAGACACATTGTATTTGTGCGAACATGTTACCGTTTGACCACACAAGCTCTTAATTATCTTGATACGCGTATACAACTATGTACAAAACCCCAACTAAGATTTACTACACCCGCCATTATTTTACAAGATATTTGTACAAAAGCCATAGACTCTCAATACGTTCTACTGCATCAGCCATCCTCAAACGAGTTATGATCATCACAAATCTCACAAAAGCCATAGAACTGCACCTATGCATCTGGTCAGACCATCATCACTAATGCAACATACTCGGACTTACCAGTGAGAATGTGCAGCAGTATAGACATGATAGACCGAGTATACAGAGATAGAACAAAAGAAAATGAAAACAATGGCAACATCATTAGACCAAGCCGGGATTCGAACTCGATTCGTGATTGCGGGCTAGTAGAATGTTTTGTCGTTTGACCACGAAAGCTAGCTCTATGAATAGAAAGTAATAACGCGCTTATAAGTCTATTTACTTACATTACATTGGCTTATACTACACTCAAGTGATATGAAAACGCAACACGGGAATTTCCGCTATATATTGTATGTACAATATGCTGCTTTTAATCGAATGGTACATGGCTACGTAAGACCTTTCCTTTTGGAAAAAATACTAAAACAACAAATAATATAGCAAATAGTATTCCTGCAATGTTTCATTATTCGCAGAGTACGCGTTTGGCTCAATCATGTGAGCAAACTTAGGATGCAAAATTTTGCAAACTATTTACGTTAAATACAGTACTGAACTAGCTCAATTTTTCGAAGAGCAACTTCAACATTGATGAAGTTTTTGTTACAAAGTGTAGTGTGATTAAAACGTCTACAACATCACAGTTGTGTCCTTTCTCTAGTTAACTGCAACTTTTTTTTAAAAAAACATCTTAGGATTTCTTTGGAATATTATGTGCAATTAAGTGTGCAGTATATACAATATATAGCGGAAATTCCCGTGTTGCGTTTTCATATCACTTGAGTGTACAATGCAATACACATAATCTTTTCAAATGATCCGAAATGTATCATCGTTTCCAGATACACAACTAAATCGAGCACGTCTATATGCCCGCAATTTATATAGTACTTGATCTCGTCATGACAATTTATATAGTACCTGATCTCGTCACGACAATTTATATAGTACTTGATCTCGTCACGACAATTTATATAGTACTTGATCTCGTCACGACAATTTATGTAGTACTTGATCTCGTCACGACAATGTATGTAGTACTTGATCTCGTCACGACAATTTATATAGTACTTGATCTCGTTACGACATAAACCAGTTGCCTCACCACTGACTACAACACATTACAACACACGGACAGTCAAGTAAACAAACCAGTTAAATATAAATAACATATAAATAACATATAAATAACATATAAAATATAAATAACATATAAATAACATATAAATAACATATAAATAACATATAAATACTGTTCTGATTGCAGCAACGATTTTGTAAACAACAACGACATCCAGTGACATCTACACGTTTACAGCGAGAATTAGTCGATATTCAACAGAAAGCTGTGCAAACACATTTAGGCAAACCTTTGTGTTTCTTTTAATATGCACGGTAGAAATGCCTCGTATTTAGTAATATCTAACAACTGTTAGTGAACAAAAATAATGGTATTTAAATCGAATGACATCGGCGAGATGTCAGATGACCAAGAAACAGAACAATCGTGGTATACCTTCACTATGTGTTTTCAAAATAGGTCCAATGTTAGGGAATTGAAAACTAACAGTAGTTAAACTAAGTGTAATTCTTTAAAATGTGTGTCTATTTGCTTAACATGTTTACTTTCACAATTCACAAACATCATTGACCAAATTATTTCCTAACTCAAAACATACAGCTATTTCTATACATCCAGCTGGTATTGCTTAGTTTTCCAAAATAAACCAGAATGTTTTAAAACTATTAACAAACAAAGCATGCGCTTACTGTTTAAGTAGCATAGATAGACACAACATCCCTAAGGATTTGCACATGTTTTAATTTGCTTCAATGCATGGACGTGATCTAAAAACTAAATATCTCTTTAGGTCTCACACCTCAATTAATTTTCCCATAGGGTTACTGTACAGACTTTTCCAACATCTGAGCTTCAAAGCAGTCCAGCAGACATTGTTGTTGGTTTAATATCATCAGTATAGCCAAGACCAGTAATTTAAAACAATAAAATATATAAGTTAGCCAGGTTGGTATATTTTCTCGCTCATGTTTATGTGACCCCTGTGGAAAATACACAATACAGCTGTGGTGATTAGGTCAAACACTTCTGAAATTTGAATGAAACCTCATATCAACATGGGATTTTCTTATCATCTGTCTTTCGCACTGCAGATGTATGCTAAAGTAAAGAAAAACTATTTTTCAAATTAAAAATTGCCTAAAATTGAGAAAAAAATAGATTTTTTTTCTGTTTTCCTTTTGTCTTTAGGTCCGTGATCTTTCAGGGGAGATAATAGAGGTGTGAGACCTGAACGCTTTAAACGTTGCTTTTCAGCATAATTTAGATGATTATACAATCCAGTTTCCTTTTTCTTTTTTCTTTAGACAAAGCTGTTACACGATGTACTTTTAGTATACTGTATGTACAAAATGGTGCTGTTAATCGAATGGTACATGAATGCGTAAGATCTTTCCTTTCGGAAAAAGACTAAAACAACACGTAACACAGCAAATAGTATTCCTCCAAAGTTTCTTTATTGACAGAGTACGTGTTTGGCGCAAACTTAGGATGCAACATTTTGCAAACTCTTTACGTTATATACAGTACTGAACTGGCTCAATTTTTCAAAGAGGAACCTCAACATTTATGATTTTCTTGTTACAGTATGTACTGTGATTAAAACGTCTATAACATCACAGTTGTGTCCTTGCTCTTACTAAATGCATTTTTTTTGTTACAAAACATCTTCGGATTTCCTTGGAAAATATATATGGAATTAAGTGTGCAGTATAAACAATATATAGCGGAAATTCCCGTGTCATCGTTGACATTCTTAAAAACAATCGAGTAAGTCTACCTATCACTTATAATAACAATTTTTTTTTTTTAAAAAATGATCTTTTTGAGATCAACGTATATAAACATCTCTTCAAATATGATATCTATATTCTGTTACATTGCTGAGCCCCTGCTCTGTCTGTCCATCAGTCAGTCACAAGGTTTTGCTTGTAATCTGAACTCCTTCTTTATTATTCGAAGACGATGTTACTGAAACAAATGATATGCGTTGATGACAATAACTGTTTAGAATCCAGGGTTTGAACCCTTAGTCCAGTGGTCACATTCACCAAAATAAACATTAAACCCCCACTTTCCAATATGTCTTAATACAATTCGTTACATTGCATTTTTATGTACATCTATTATGGATCGGGTTTTGCGGTTTCATTTACCGACCATCCCACCAGGTGAGTGGATTTATGATCATATGGGTAAGAATAATATATTTGTACTGTTTCTCCGTAATCTTAAGTCCACCTACATAACACATAACGCTTATAACATGAAACAAACTAACCCAATTTAATTTTATAATGGCAATAGGCTCGGATAAAGATTTTACAGAAGTTTGAATTTCTGTAATGCTGTTAAATTACTTGCGAAATTATATATTGTGCTGTCTGTTGTTGCGAATATATATTAGATGTTATTGGTTTAATTCATTGTTTATAATCTATGTGTAATTAAATGTATTCTTTGTTGTCTGATTTTGAGATAATATATTTACTGTTGTCTGTTATTGTACATATTTGTACAACTATTCGTTGTTAATGTTATGTGCAATCCGTATTAACGAAAATCTAACAAAGTAATTCACACATACAGAACTTCTAGGTATCCATTAACCCAAGGATTTATTAAAATGTGATTAGACCTTCAGTCTTACTTTCACTAAAACCGCTTACTTCGAAGGCATCATTTGTAAAACCAGCTTTTTTAAGACATAACCTTGTATGCAATATTCAGAATTGCCTTACACGTTTTGTAAGAGTTCACCATATTTGATTTTATTATACCACAATAGCCTAAATACACACTATGCATCGTGTTATGCCCGAGGATATACACAGCATGTTAGTTATTGTGGTATAAATACAATAGAGCATGAGTCTTGCACGTGTGCGGACGATAATGCACTCGCTTACGCTCGTGCATTATCTCCCCGTACACGTGCAAAACTCATGCTCCATCATATACTTGTACCATAGCTCTAATGGTTTTCCTTTGTTCCTGCTTATGATATAATTTTCATAAACCTGAAGGCCTAAGCCAAAACCGTGCAATAACTGCCGGTATATTTCAGTCGTGCTATAACTGACAGATTTTTAAAGGGCGTTCCTTTGCGAGTTAAATAACAGGAAATAGTGAAAACAAGAGTACCAACATTGATTTTTATTAAGGATAAAATCAGCTTTTACATGAAATAATTGTTCGTTTTTTTAAAATCCAATTTATATGAAATGATTACTCGTTATAAACCGATAATCCTCGTAATTCCGAGTCAACATGTACTAAACACAAACATGATTTTCTTTGCAAGTAAAATCTGTTAATTGAAGAAACATAAACAAAAAGAACATTTTATCAAACTTCTCTGAACCATAACAGTCAGTTTCAAATGATAAATTCAAGATAATTATAGTTTATTCTTGAAAGTACGCTATTCTAAGTCAAATAGTTTTAAACTTTTAACACACTTTAAAACCATAAATGCAGATCAAAAGTTAAATGTACATCCTGTAAACTGAACATTTCTTGAAGTCGATGTAAAATCCTTATGAAAAGAAAGGGGTATCTGGTTCTTCATTTTCCTTGGAACCGGTCTGAGATTTGGTCTCGTGTATGCTCGAAATATCATTCAATATCCCATCGCTAGCGAGCTGAACATTTTGCTGAATGCTTATTAGATCAGCTTTTTCAAGATTTTCAATTTTAAAAAAAAATACTAACACTTTGTTCACAGTAACACTAATTTCACTCACTGGGTTTAAGACAGTCGATGTCCGCTTGCGTACATTGTCAGGTGGCCGTTTGTATTTACGGACAGCATTAACGGATCTGTGACCGGTCCTGGACATGATTTCCTTTCATCAATGTTAGCGTCATACAGACTGGAAGCACATGTTCGTTTGCCGCTGTGATTGGTAAAGTTACCTTTAATATCTCCGAGTTCAGCTATCCGTTTTATGAATTTATCCAACTTGCCGACCGGTTGATCCGAATATCTGACGGATTCTCCGTCGAGAGGCGGTCGGTAAAATCGGCCTTCGTTTCCTAACGCCTGTAGATACAACTCGAAAAATGTTGCCAGGCAACGGGGTCCTGAAAGAAGAACACACCGATTTAGTATAAACTGTAAACGGGTTACAACTACAGATCAGATGCTACAAAAGTCAGCAATACTAACAGTCTTGAAAATTCAATACAGTCAAACCTGTTTTAAGAGATCACTAAAGGGAAGAGAAAAATGGTCTCTAAACACAGGTGGTCTCTAAACACAGGTGGTCTATTAATACAGTTGCATTTTAATTTAAAACAATACAATTGGGAACTGAAACGGTGTTCTCTTAAAGCAGATGGTCTCTTAATAGAAGTGGTCTTTTGACCAGGTTTGATTGTAAAAGGTAACATGCATGATGTGACTGTACACTAAACGAAACTCATATCTTTTAAATGGAATGAACAATTGTGACGAAATATCGTTTGAAAATTCATCAATATATTTTTAACAGATTAATCAAATAAAATTGAAAAAACGGTCAATTTGATAATCAGACAGTAGCCGCTTTAAAGAACGTGTTCAAAATTTCAGGAGCAAATTATGGTGTCATTTGTTATCTATATTCTCGCTAAATGCGTACTGTATATGCATTTTGATAGGGTCATAACCTCATTTGATAAACTTTTTAACAAGTTTAACAAAGATAGTATGAAAGTGATCATGACCAAGAATCTTAAGAAGTTTATAAATCACATCATAGAAGTCAGGTTGTGCTAGTCCTTGTCGCAGAAGAGTCCTTAAATTACTTAAATTACTATACACGGCAATCTTGAATAAATTTTGTTTAAAACTCGCGGCGTCCCGTTAGATTTTTCGAGATAAAATGCATTTTTGTAATAATATTAATTATAAGAATAGTTCAGAGAAAAACATTGTGTTTGCATATTACTGGTAATTATATTGCACCAATAATGAAAGAATCAAGATTGCAGTCTGTCCCTTTTATCGAATAAATGTGACATTTACGTAAATGTGACATTTAAGTAATATTTATTATAGCATACTTTTTCTCGTATATGCGATTTATACTGCTTCTCGAGGAATGTAGGCATTAGAGTGCAGTATAAATCGTATATACGAAAAAATATGCTATAAATGTTTTGTACCTTAGCCGTTTACCCAATTACGCATGTGCAAGAAGTGTTTAGGGCGTTGCATTTTTCAGTTAAAATGACTCGACCAATCAAGAAATAGCATGATCACGCGTTATGGGCAGAACGCATGTTTTTATTGTTGCAGTCAATCGCCCTTACATATTATTGCGCAAATCCAATATCAAAGAGTGCTGTGTTTTTTCCATATTTGGTAATGTGGAGTCGTGTTTTCCATATTTGATAATGTGTAGTCGATTCGCGCGTTTTTGGCAAAACATTTACACAGAAATTTATTTTTGTTCTGAACTAGACCCATTTATCCAAGTCCTCCTTTAAATGTTTTGCAATTCCTGCCCACAAAACGTATGTATCTTCCGGAAGAATCTCTACATTGCCTGCACCACAACAAACATCTCCAAACTTTTAACTTTTTGTCTTACTGCCGTTAAAGATCACGTTAAACTATATTGTGATAAAACATATGAAAACTCTTTGAATAATTTATTTTGGTCTATAAAAAATTCAGGAGACGTTCTCGATAAAATTTTCAATAAAGGTCAAGTTTCATCAATAGGTACTTATGACTTCTCTACACGATATACAACCTTACCACATCATCTTATTAAAGACAAGCTAATTTCTCTTATTCAAAAAACATTCGCTAGAGAAAATACTACATTTTTGGCAAATTATAATATTAAAGCGTTTTTTACTAACGGCAGTTTAGACGATTATACTATGTGGACATGCTATGAAGTTTGTGAAGCACTCATCTTCCTATTAGATAATATTTTCGTCAGGTATGGTACCACCGTTTATAGACAAATTGTTGGTATCCCTATGGGTACAAACTGTGCACCACTTCTCGCAGATTTGTTTTTATTTTGCTAGGAAAGGGATTTCATGTTGGGTCTTTCACCAGATACCCAAGCAGATGTTATTGAAGCTTTTAATGACACCTCTCGGTATCTGGATGACATACTGAACATTGACAACCCTTTCTTTCCAACTATGGTTGATAATATTTATCCTAAAGAACTTCAGCTTAATAAAGGTAATATATCTGATAATAACGCTTTTTTTCTTGATTTAGATCTCCCGATTGAAAATGGTGAAATAATTCGCAAAATCTGACAAGAGAGATGATTTTAATTTTGACATTGTTAATTACCCCCACTTGGATGGGGATGTTCCCCGAGCAACTTCTTATGGGGTGTATGTGTCTCAACATATTCGCTTTTCAAGAGCTTGTACTCGAGTTGAGGACTTTAATATTCGTAATCTTTGTATAACTAAAATCTACTCAATCAGGGTTACCGTTACCATAAACTTCGTAAAACCTTTGCAAAATGTTACTGTCGTAACCCTGATCTTCTTTCCAAATATAAAAGTAATTTAAGGACTCTTCTGCGACAAGGACTAGCACAACCTGACTTCTATGATGTGATTTATAAACTTCTTAAGATTCTTGGTCATGATCACTTTCATACTATCTTTGTTAAACTTGTTAAAAAGTTTATCAAATGAGGTTATGACCCTATCATTTTGCAACGTACTGCATGTTTGGTGGTGGACCCTTTTACAGTTCGCCACTATGCTTTCCTGTTTAATTGTACGATGACCGGACAGGCTGTGGACCCTATGATGACTCCTACCTAAAGCCCATTGGGACGGTGGCGTTTGATGTTTGTCTATGATCTTTCATGTCGTGCCCTTAATGGTTTATTCTCTTGTTGCTCTGGCTTCTGCCAAGTCCTTGAGTACCTTCATCGTGGCTTTCTAGGCTATTGTTGTTTTTGTATTATATTTACACGAGCATATTTGTGTTTTACTTATATTGCCTATTGATGCTGCCTTGTTGGTTAGAGATTAGATCATGGCGGGGATTTCTTTATTTACACTGTCCTGTTTTAATGGGATGACAGTAGGGTTAGTGTGAGGTTTGGTGCACCCTAGAACCGGTTTAAACCCCCAGTGGTCTTTGTTGCCACTGACCGTTCCAAGGCGGTAACCCTATTGTCAACCCTTTTGTGTTTGTGATGTCGTTTGCATTTTTTATTACTTTTGCCTTCTCGTTTGTCTGTTTGCGTGTTTGTTTTTGTGTTTTATTGTTGACTTGTTTTCAATTGGAGAACTGGGAGATGTACAGTACTGGTTCTATTCAGGAAAATGGGTCTACCTCCATCCCAAAAAATCGGCCGTCATTTATAACCTTACATGTGTTGAAAATGACGTAAAACACCAAAAAAATAAAAAACAAAAAAAATTGGAGAACTGACACATATGTCCAGCAAGTATTGGGCTTTGGGAATCATTCAACATTCATAAATGTTGATTGTTAAGTAAACATAATCGTCATTGCTTTAATATAAATTATATTGAACATTTTACTAATCTAGACGTGTAAAACTCTACGATCTGAACGATACAAAATAAAATAGATATCCAACTACGAGCTTGAAATCCAGTTCAAACGCAAAGCATATATAATTACTTTTGTTTAATTGCATAAATGACACCAATTTGCCAATACATTATTTTGTCTTTGCAGTAAGACTTGCATTTAGTGACGTCATAGGGTTAGTGAATAAAATTGAGCACGGACACGCGCTCTTCTGTCACCGACACGTTGTCTATTGGACAAGTTTCTATATCGCAAGAATATTTTTCACGAATGATTTTGTTTCCGTATCACGACAAAAATGTTAATTAAACTATATAATATATATTCTGCAATGAATTTCTTTCCAAAAGTCTTTTGACACAAGTATTCTTTCTTCTGTCACTCCTTTGGCGACAGCGCGGAGTAATATCATGACGTCAATTCGTGACGTAATATCGTGACGTCTATCGTTTAGTTCATAACATTTGGCTAGTGTGCTATCTTGCTATCTTGCACACTAGGCGAGATAGCACAGTAGAGGAAGGGATATGTTATAGATTTTTCAAACTGGGAAATTTCTATAATTCATCACAGAATATATAATATAACAATCTTAGTTACGTGTACTTCGTGTTCGATATTAGTTGAACTGAGGGTTGGTATCATTATAGGTGTACTTTAGGAAGAAATACATTGTATTTTGTTTAAGCTATAGAGGATATTTGTTGTTGTGTCGTGAATAACAGATATATGAGAAGTGAGAAAACTTTATATTTTCACGAAAGCGAAGCAGCATTCGTGAAAATATAAAAGTTTTCTCACTTCGTTATGATATAAAATCTGTTATTCACGAAAAAACACATTTTATTTTTATTTTATGATTTTACAAACAATTTAAGGAAACTACGTTAGAACAAGGCAATTTCAATAACTAAGCCGCTTTACGAATTTGTTTGCCCTAATACAAAAAATAGATCAAAGATATTTTATTTATACCCAAATTGAACAATTGTTTTTAATATATTTCTATTGGCAATCATTTCCTTTTAAATTTTAAAATCCATTTCAAATCATTGTTTGAATAGAATGTACAATTCGCATTGTTTTTCTCTTGACATGTTTACATTTGCGTGGGAGTATCTTGTGAACCCATTTTACTGTGCATACATTTAAAAGTAGTCCCGGCAGTGAAACAATAAAACTCGATATTTCACACGTTTGAAATACCGCTTTGATTTCATTGCTAAATTCCACTATTTCATTGCTTATCATAAAATAAATAGGTGTACTTCGGGATGAAATTCGTTGCATTTGTATCTCAGGTTGGTATACATTATAGGTGTACTTCAAACTGATATACCATGTACTTTTATTACGGGTTTCAATTCCTATGTTTTGAGAATAATGTGATAAAAACCCATACAATATCAACTTTATATGTGTGTTCAATGATTGTGTAGACCGAGTCAACCAAACTCATCACTGTTCTAACATTTTACTGGCTTCACGCATGTCTTAGGATTCAACCAGTGGTTGACATGTGACATTAATAAGTCAATTACTTTATGCCCATCACTGTTTAACCGTATTCAAAGTTTTCACATTTTATTAAATACCAATTGGTCGTGGTATACTCTATCAAGCTGATCACGCCGCTTGGCCGAATTTCCTTCTATTGTCAATGCGGTATTGTTTATTGGTAAAAGTGAACTATAGCTGTAAACCTTTGTCAATACTTTTCTGTGAGTTTAAGCAAAATTAATTCATATTTCCCTGAAAGGGGAAAATAAAGTTTCCATTCAGAGGATTGTAAAAATCAGCTTTTCAATTTTCATTGAAAATCGACAAAATGAATTCCGTAGGATTTACAATAAATGCATTCTGTCGAGTTCACACTAAACACCAAATACTTCATTTCTGCAGATTGTGGCATACTGACATTGTGTCAATGATTAATTGCTTTTCTTCAAACCAACACGAATAATGAAAACGAAATACATGTTTTGTACATGTTGTTTTAGCCAATAATAGCCAATATTTACAAAGAAAATATTAAAAAACCCGAACATGTTGCGTTATAGGTTTGTGTACACCACTTGTGTACAACGGTCGCCACTTGTATACAACGGTCGCCACTAGTGTACAGCGGTCGTTCTCATTGCCTTTTTTTCAGACTAATACCTGTAATATAACACAATTGTGTAACCTACTGTGGGTGACAGTATCATGCCATACACATAACTCATGTCATGGTCATAAACCGTTATAATATTCATGTTATCTTTTATTTTGAATAAATGTAAATTATTTGCATTTGTTTGTGTGCTTGTGTTATTGTCCCGAGCGTTTACATACATCCCCATTGATGTTCATCGTCATGAAAATGGTTACAACACATGTATTATGTCATCTTAAAAAAAAAGAATAATGCGTATCCACTGTGCATGTTTGTGTTAAATATTTAACAAGACCGGACCGGAAAAATGCAAGGAAAATCAGTAGACTCAGCTGGGTTTCGAACAGGAGACACATTGTATTTGTGCGAACATGTTACCGTTTGACCACACAAGCTCTTAATTATCTTGATACGCGTATACAACTATGTACAAAACCCCAACTAAGATTTACTACACCCGCCATTATTTTACAAGATATTTGTACAAAAGCCATAGACTCTCAATACGTTCTACTGCATCAGCCATCCTCAAACGAGTTATGATCATCACAAATCTCACAAAAGCCATAGAACTGCACCTATGCATCTGGTCAGACCATCATCACTAATGCAACATACTCGGACTTACCAGTGAGAATGTGCAGCAGTATAGACATGATAGACCGAGTATACAGAGATAGAACAAAAGAAAATGAAAACAATGGCAACATCATTAGACCAAGCCGGGATTCGAACTCGATTCGTGATTGCGGGCTAGTAGAATGTTTTGTCGTTTGACCACGAAAGCTAGCTCTATGAATAGAAAGTAATAACGCGCTTATAAGTCTATTTACTTACATTACATTGGCTTATACTACACTCAAGTGATATGAAAACGCAACACGGGAATTTCCGCTATATATTGTATGTACAATATGCTGCTTTTAATCGAATGGTACATGGCTACGTAAGACCTTTCCTTTTGGAAAAAATACTAAAACAACAAATAATATAGCAAATAGTATTCCTGCAATGTTTCATTATTCGCAGAGTACGCGTTTGGCTCAATCATGTGAGCAAACTTAGGATGCAAAATTTTGCAAACTATTTACGTTAAATACAGTACTGAACTAGCTCAATTTTTCGAAGAGCAACTTCAACATTGATGAAGTTTTTGTTACAAAGTGTAGTGTGATTAAAACGTCTACAACATCACAGTTGTGTCCTTTCTCTAGTTAACTGCAACTTTTTTTTAAAAAAACATCTTAGGATTTCTTTGGAATATTATGTGCAATTAAGTGTGCAGTATATACAATATATAGCGGAAATTCCCGTGTTGCGTTTTCATATCACTTGAGTGTACAATGCAATACACATAATCTTTTCAAATGATCCGAAATGTATCATCGTTTCCAGATACACAACTAAATCGAGCACGTCTATATGCCCGCAATTTATATAGTACTTGATCTCGTCATGACAATTTATATAGTACCTGATCTCGTCACGACAATTTATATAGTACTTGATCTCGTCACGACAATTTATATAGTACTTGATCTCGTCACGACAATTTATGTAGTACTTGATCTCGTCACGACAATGTATGTAGTACTTGATCTCGTCACGACAATTTATATAGTACTTGATCTCGTTACGACATAAACCAGTTGCCTCACCACTGACTACAACACATTACAACACACGGACAGTCAAGTAAACAAACCAGTTAAATATAAATAACATATAAATAACATATAAATAACATATAAAATATAAATAACATATAAATAACATATAAATAACATATAAATAACATATAAATACTGTTCTGATTGCAGCAACGATTTTGTAAACAACAACGACATCCAGTGACATCTACACGTTTACAGCGAGAATTAGTCGATATTCAACAGAAAGCTGTGCAAACACATTTAGGCAAACCTTTGTGTTTCTTTTAATATGCACGGTAGAAATGCCTCGTATTTAGTAATATCTAACAACTGTTAGTGAACAAAAATAATGGTATTTAAATCGAATGACATCGGCGAGATGTCAGATGACCAAGAAGCAGAACAATCGTGGTATACCTTCACTATGTGTTTTCAAAATAGGTCCAATGTTAGGGAATTGAAAACTAACAGTAGTTAAACTAAGTGTAATTCTTTAAAATGTGTGTCTATTTGCTTAACATGTTTACTTTCACAATTCACAAACATCATTGACCAAATTATTTCCTAACTCAAAACATACAGCTATTTCTATACATCCAGCTGGTATTGCTTAGTTTTCCAAAATAAACCAGAATGTTTTAAAACTATTAACAAACAAAGCATGCGCTTACTGTTTAAGTAGCATAGATAGACACAACATCCCTAAGGATTTGCACATGTTTTAATTTGCTTCAATGCATGGACGTGATCTAAAAACTAAATATCTCTTTAGGTCTCACACCTCAATTAATTTTCCCATAGGGTTACTGTACAGACTTTTCCAACATCTGAGCTTCAAAGCAGTCCAGCAGACATTGTTGTTGGTTTAATATCATCAGTATAGCCAAGACCAGTAATTTAAAACAATAAAATATATAAGTTAGCCAGGTTGGTATATTTTCTCGCTCATGTTTATGTGACCCCTGTGGAAAATACACAATACAGCTGTGGTGATTAGGTCAAACACTTCTGAAATTTGAATGAAACCTCATATCAACATGGGATTTTCTTATCACCTGTCTTTCGCACTGCAGATGTATGCTAAAGTAAAGAAAAACTATTTTTCAAATTAAAAAAATTGCCTAAAATTGAGAAAAAAATAGATTTTTTTTCTGTTTTCCTTTTGTCTTTAGGTCCGTGATCTTTCAGGGGAGATAATAGAGGTGTGAGACCTGAACGCTTTAAACGTTGCTTTTCAGCATAATTTAGATGATTATACAATCCAGTTTCCTTTTTCTTTTTTCTTTAGACAAAGCTGTTACACGATGTACTTTTAGTATACTGTATGTACAAAATGGTGCTGTTAATCGAATGGTACATGAATGCGTAAGATCTTTCCTTTCGGAAAAAGACTAAAACAACACGTAACACAGCAAATAGTATTCCTCCAAAGTTTCTTTATTGACAGAGTACGTGTTTGGCGCAAACTTAGGATGCAACATTTTGCAAACTCTTTACGTTATATACAGTACTGAACTGGCTCAATTTTTCAAAGAGGAACCTCAACATTTATGATTTTCTTGTTACAGTATGTACTGTGATTAAAACGTCTATAACATCACAGTTGTGTCCTTGCTCTTACTAAATGCATTTTTTTTGTTACAAAACATCTTCGGATTTCCTTGGAAAATATATATGGAATTAAGTGTGCAGTATAAACAATATATAGCGGAAATTCCCGTGTCATCGTTGACATTCTTAAAAACAATCGAGTAAGTCTACCTATCACTTATAATAACAATTTTTTTTTTTTAAAAAATGATCTTTTTGAGATCAACGTATATAAACATCTCTTCAAATATGATATCTATATTCTGTTACATTGCTGAGCCCCTGCTCTGTCTGTCCATCAGTCAGTCACAAGGTTTTGCTTGTAATCTGAACTCCTTCTTTATTATTCGAAGACGATGTTACTGAAACAAATGATATGCGTTGATGACAATAACTGTTTAGAATCCAGGGTTTGAACCCTTAGTCCAGTGGTCACATTCACCAAAATAAACATTAAACCCCCACTTTCCAATATGTCTTAATACAATTCGTTACATTGCATTTTTATGTACATCTATTATGGATCGGGTTTTGCGGTTTCATTTACCGACCATCCCACCAGGTGAGTGGATTTATGATCATATGGGTAAGAATAATATATTTGTACTGTTTCTCCGTAATCTTAAGTCCACCTACATAACACATAACGCTTATAACATGAAACAAACTAACCCAATTTAATTTTATAATGGCAATAGGCTCGGATAAAGATTTTACAGAAGTTTGAATTTCTGTAATGCTGTTAAATTACTTGCGAAATTATATATTGTGCTGTCTGTTGTTGCGAATATATATTAGATGTTATTGGTTTAATTCATTGTTTATAATCTATGTGTAATTAAATGTATTCTTTGTTGTCTGATTTTGAGATAATATATTTACTGTTGTCTGTTATTGTACATATTTGTACAACTATTCGTTGTTAATGTTATGTGCAATCCGTATTAACGAAAATCTAACAAAGTAATTCACACATACAGAACTTCTAGGTATCCATTAACCCAAGGATTTATTAAAATGTGATTAGACCTTCAGTCTTACTTTCACTAAAACCGCTTACTTCGAAGGCATCATTTGTAAAACCAGCTTTTTTAAGACATAACCTTGTATGCAATATTCAGAATTGCCTTACACGTTTTGTAAGAGTTCACCATATTTGATTTTATTATACCACAATAGCCTAAATACACACTATGCATCGTGTTATGCCCGAGGATATACACAGCATGTTAGTTATTGTGGTATAAATACAATAGAGCATGAGTCTTGCACGTGTGCGGACGATAATGCACTCGCTTACGCTCGTGCATTATCTCCCCGTACACGTGCAAAACTCATGCTCCATCATATACTTGTACCATAGCTCTAATGGTTTTCCTTTGTTCCTGCTTATGATATAATTTTCATAAACCTGAAGGCCTAAGCCAAAACCGTGCAATAACTGCCGGTATATTTCAGTCGTGCTATAACTGACAGATTTTTAAAGGGCGTTCCTTTGCGAGTTAAATAACAGGAAATAGTGAAAACAAGAGTACCAACATTGATTTTTATTAAGGATAAAATCAGCTTTTACATGAAATAATTGTTCGTTTTTTTTAAATCCAATTTATATGAAATGATTACTCGTTATAAACCGATAATCCTCGTAATTCCGAGTCAACATGTACTAAACACAAACATGATTTTCTTTGCAAGTAAAATCTGTTAATTGAAGAAACATAAACAAAAAGAACATTTTATCAAACTTCTCTGAACCATAACAGTCAGTTTCAAATGATAAATTCAAGATAATTATAGTTTATTCTTGAAAGTACGCTATTCTAAGTCAAATAGTTTTAAACTTTTAACACACTTTAAAACCATAAATGCAGATCAAAAGTTAAATGTACATCCTGTAAACTGAACATTTCTTGAAGTCGATGTAAAATCCTTATGAAAAGAAAGGGGTATCTGGTTCTTCATTTTCCTTGGAACCGGTCTGAGATTTGGTCTCGTGTATGCTCGAAATATCATTCAATATCCCATCGCTAGCGAGCTGAACATTTTGCTGAATGCTTATTAGATCAGCTTTTTCAAGATTTTCAATTTTAAAAAAAATACTAACACTTTGTTCACAGTAACACTAATTTCACTCACTGGGTTTAAGACAGTCGATGTCCGCTTGCGTACATTGTCAGGTGGCCGTTTGTATTTACGGACAGCATTAACGGATCTGTGACCGGTCCTGGACATGATTTCCTTTCATCAATGTTAGCGTCATACAGACTGGAAGCACATGTTCGTTTGCCGCTGTGATTGGTAAAGTTACCTTTAATATCTCCGAGTTCAGCTATCCGTTTTATGAATTTATCCAACTTGCCGACCGGTTGATCCGAATATCTGACGGATTCTCCGTCGAGAGGCGGTCGGTAAAATCGGCCTTCGTTTCCTAACGCCTGTAGATACAACTCGAAAAATGTTGCCAGGCAACGGGGTCCTGAAAGAAGAACACACCGATTTAGTATAAACTGTAAACGGGTTACAACTACAGATCAGATGCTACAAAAGTCAGCAATACTAACAGTCTTGAAAATTCAATACAGTCAAACCTGTTTTAAGAGATCACTAAAGGGAAGAGAAAAATGGTCTCTAAACACAGGTGGTCTCTAAACACAGGTGGTCTATTAATACAGTTGCATTTTAATTTAAAACAATACAATTGGGAACTGAAACGGTGTTCTCTTAAAGCAGATGGTCTCTTAATAGAAGTGGTCTCTTGACCAGGTTTGATTGTAAAAGGTAACATGCATGATGTGACTGTACACTAAACGAAACTCATATCTTTTAAATGGAATGAACAATTGTGACGAAATATCGTTTGAAAATTCATCAATATATTTTTAACAGATTAATCAAATAAAATTGAAAAAACGGTCAATTTGATAATCAGACAGTAGCCGCTTTAAAGAACGTGTTCAAAATTTCAGGAGCAAATTATGGTGTCATTTGTTATCTATATTCTCGCTAAATGCGTACTGTATATGCATTTTGATAGGGTCATAACCTCATTTGATAAACTTTTTAACAAGTTTAACAAAGATAGTATGAAAGTGATCATGACCAAGAATCTTAAGAAGTTTATAAATCACATCATAGAAGTCAGGTTGTGCTAGTCCTTGTCGCAGAAGAGTCCTTAAATTACTTAAATTACTATACACGGCAATCTTGAATAAATTTTGTTTAAAACTCGCGGCGTCCCGTTAGATTTTTCGAGATAAAATGCATTTTTGTAATAATATTAATTATAAGAATAGTTCAGAGAAAAACATTGTGTTTGCATATTACTGGTAATTATATTGCACCAATAATGAAAGAATCAAGATTGCAGTCTGTCCCTTTTATCGAATAAATGTGACATTTACGTAAATGTGACATTTAAGTAATATTTATTATAGCATACTTTTTCTCGTATATGCGATTTATACTGCTTCTCGAGGAATGTAGGCATTAGAGTGCAGTATAAATCGTATATACGAAAAAATATGCTATAAATGTTTTGTACCTTAGCCGTTTACCCAATTACGCATGTGCAAGAAGTGTTTAGGGCGTTGCATTTTTCAGTTAAAATGACTCGACCAATCAAGAAATAGCATGATCACGCGTTATGGGCAGAACGCATGTTTTTATTGTTGCAGTCAATCGCCCTTACATATTATTGCGCAAATCCAATATCAAAGAGTGCTGTGTTTTTTCCATATTTGGTAATGTGGAGTCGTGTTTTCCATATTTGATAATGTGTAGTCGATTCGCGCGTTTTTGGCAAAACATTTACACAGAAATTTATTTTTGTTCTGAACTAGACCCATTTATCCAAGTCCTCCTTTAAATGTTTTGCAATTCCTGCCCACAAAACGTATGTATCTTCCGGAAGAATCTCTACATTGCCTGCACCACAACAAACATCTCCAAACTTTTAACTTTTTGTCTTACTGCCGTTAAAGATCACGTTAAACTATATTGTGATAAAACATATGAAAACTCTTTGAATAATTTATTTTGGTCTATAAAAAATTCAGGAGACGTTCTCGATAAAATTTTCAATAAAGGTCAAGTTTCATCAATAGGTACTTATGACTTCTCTACACGATATACAACCTTACCACATCATCTTATTAAAGACAAGCTAATTTCTCTTATTCAAAAAACATTCGCTAGAGAAAATACTACATTTTTGGCAAATTATAATATTAAAGCGTTTTTTACTAACGGCAGTTTAGACGATTATACTATGTGGACATGCTATGAAGTTTGTGAAGCACTCATCTTCCTATTAGATAATATTTTCGTCAGGTATGGTACCACCGTTTATAGACAAATTGTTGGTATCCCTATGGGTACAAACTGTGCACCACTTCTCGCAGATTTGTTTTTATTTTGCTAGGAAAGGGATTTCATGTTGGGTCTTTCACCAGATACCCAAGCAGATGTTATTGAAGCTTTTAATGACACCTCTCGGTATCTGGATGACATACTGAACATTGACAACCCTTTCTTTCCAACTATGGTTGATAATATTTATCCTAAAGAACTTCAGCTTAATAAAGGTAATATATCTGATAATAACGCTTTTTTTCTTGATTTAGATCTCCCGATTGAAAATGGTGAAATAATTCGCAAAATCTGACAAGAGAGATGATTTTAATTTTGACATTGTTAATTACCCCCACTTGGATGGGGATGTTCCCCGAGCAACTTCTTATGGGGTGTATGTGTCTCAACTTATTCGCTTTTCAAGAGCTTGTACTCGAGTTGAGGACTTTAATATTCGTAATCTTTGTATAACTAAAATCTACTCAATCAGGGTTACCGTTACCATAAACTTCGTAAAACCTTTGCAAAATGTTACTGTCGTAACCCTGATCTTCTTTCCAAATATAAAAGTAATTTAAGGACTCTTCTGCGACAAGGACTAGCACAACCTGACTTCTATGATGTGATTTATAAACTTCTTAAGATTCTTGGTCATGATCACTTTCATACTATCTTTGTTAAACTTGTTAAAAAGTTTATCAAATGAGGTTATGACCCTATCATTTTGCAACGTACTGCATGTTTGGTGGTGGACCCTTTTACAGTTCGCCACTATGCTTTCCTGTTTAATTGTACGATGACCGGACAGGCTGTGGACCCTATGATGACTCCTACCTAAAGCCCATTGGGACGGTGGCGTTTGATGTTTGTCTATGATCTTTCATGTCGTGCCCTTAATGGTTTATTCTCTTGTTGCTCTGGCTTCTGCCAAGTCCTTGAGTACCTTCATCGTGGCTTTCTAGGCTATTGTTGTTTTTGTATTATATTTACACGAGCATATTTGTGTTTTACTTATATTGCCTATTGATGCTGCCTTGTTGGTTAGAGATTAGATCATGGCGGGGATTTCTTTATTTACACTGTCCTGTTTTAATGGGATGACAGTAGGGTTAGTGTGAGGTTTGGTGCACCCTAGAACCGGTTTAAACCCCCAGTGGTCTTTGTTGCCACTGACCGTTCCAAGGCGGTAACCCTATTGTCAACCCTTTTGTGTTTGTGATGTCGTTTGCATTTTTTATTACTTTTGCCTTCTCGTTTGTCTGTTTGCGTGTTTGTTTTTGTGTTTTATTGTTGACTGTCGTCCTTGAATGCTGCTTTCCCTGTCCGATATTTTTATCTTTCTCTACCCACGTGAAACTGGTTACAGTCCAGGTTTTTGTGTTCGTCCCGGCCCCATAATCCAAACAGTTTACAAGCATAAAAGAATACTGTATATTGTAATGTTTGCGAGTCTTTCATACCAAACACTTCTTCTTCACACAACTAATTCTCGTCATCAAATGACAAAGGGTCAGCTTGACGGGGCTCGGTGCCAATACCTCTTTCTAGCAAGTCTTTCATCAGACTATCTCGGCAAATTCTGGATCTCTTTCGTCCAAGAAGTTTTTGTCGTAGATTTTGTTTTCACGCAAATGCCTAAGAAGTCCACAGAGAATGGCATACACTGATTTGCCGGTATATTCCGTGCCTTTCTGAGTACGAATTTCCAAAATAAATCTTTGCAACCAATACGACATTGCAGATTTATCCATTGATAACAGATAAGGAATAGTGTCAATTCTCGCGTTTCGTCAACTTTCGAATATATTAACTGACCACGTATTACTTTTTAATGTATTTGTGTTCTTTTTCGATTCATTCAACTGTTCAATCTTGTTATCAATGACTGGAGGAACGAAACTGGAAGCGTTATCCGATTTCACGCGAATATTATCAGGCTGCGCTTTAACGCCATCGGTCGAGGATTCGATGCCCGGCACAGCTGCTGGTGTTGCCTCGGTTGCCGACCCCACATTTGCCATTTCATCTTCCGAAAGAAATTTATTTATATTGAATCCAATGTCAAACGAATTATCGACTAATGGCATATCTAAAAATTCCATGTCAAGCAAATCTACGGCTTGCGATATCTGAATATTTTCATCACTGTCATTTAATGCTTTTAGTTCTAAAAAATCAGTTCCTAAATTCGCCGCTATCTGGCTCAAAAGATCCATTTCGACTGCTAGTTCAGCACAAACATAAATTTCTGTGTAAATGTTGTTGCCAAAAACGAGCGAATCGACTACACATTACCAAATTCGGAAAACATGACTCCACATTATCAAATATGGAAAACACAGCATTTTTTGACATTGGATTTGCGCAATAATATGTAAGGGCGATTGGCTGCAACAATAAAAAACAATCGTCCTGCCCATAACGCGTGATCATGCTATTTCTTGATTGGTCGAGCCTTTTTGATGAAAAATGCAGCGCCCTAAACTCTTCTTGCACATGCGTTATTGGGTAAATGGCTAAGGTACAAAACATGTATAGCCCATTTTTCTCCTATATACGATTTATACTGCACTCTCGGGACTACGGCCCCCGAGAAACAGTATAAATCGCATATACGAGAAAAAGTATGCTATAAATATTACCTATATTACCTATATGAGGGTCAACTGGTATTTTATTTTCTAACGTTAACGTTTTTCGGGACTGATGTGTTGCTGTAAGACCCCCACACCCCTCACACCCCTCCTATATAAGCTAGCGAAATCCTTGAGTGTGTTTATACAGTGGCTGCCTAGGATGTATAGATGACAAATCACATTTCGAATCCAGGTTCAGTCCCAAAGTCAAAATATCGAGTTCTCTCACATGAATATTAAATACGAATTTGTCAATAGTTTAATAAACTGTCATAATTAGCTGTTATTAAATAATTACTCATATATACACATACAATACGGAATGGGAATTGTAATTTTAAATATGAACTACTTCACATGGGAAGCAGACATATGGGATTAGCAAGCATCAAATATTGTTTCCTGGTAATCAAAACCGCACCTTTTTTGAAGTTAAAGGGTAGTGTTCATATTGTCACGTACAGTTGTTGCTAGGTATGTTTAGCTGACAGGTAGTGTTGGAAGGCAGCGTCTGAACCCTGGATCCAGAGGTCAAAGTAAAAGGTAATTTCACCAAAATGGCACACAGTTTCTTTTACATTCGTATAGTTTGCATGTAATCTGAAATATAGTCAGAAAAAGAGTGTTCTTTTTTGACAAAAAGATTGCCTAGTATGTGTTCATGACACAGAAATGTGGATATATGTGATGCCCTTAACCCTACCACACAATCAAACGTTACTCTAGATCTATTGCATAATTTGTTTTAAGTGAAATGACGAATTGTAGGATGTGTGTTGTTGTTTTGTTTGGCTCATCACGTCGTTTTATGTAATTTTGAGCAGCCCGAATCAAAGGATATAAAGGGATCCGTGAATCGTATCATTATGTTACTATCGAGTAAATTCCCATGGTTCACATGCTCTGAGAAAAGACTACGTTACACGGGAACGCCCGGTTTACGACATCAGACAGACGAGGAAAACGATCGTGTCTGTCCTAAGGAATCACCATCAATAATTGTAAAGCTTGAACTCGTAATATTCGGATTTATAATCTACCATGCTAGCATCTGACCCACAACGGTGCCATGAAAGTGTTATCATACTAAAACACTAATTTAAAACAGTATAGTATTACAGACTGAAACAATGTTTATTTCACCCAAGGGTTTCCCCATAAGTGCGTGCAATGCAAAACGTGGTATAATAACCAGATCATATTAGATATGACCTGGTATGACATGATAATTTCATGAATATTAAACACGTAGGATTCCATATAAAATGCCACGGCAGCATTTGACACTTCTAACAGGATTACATAGACGTTTATGTTTGTATTTCATAATGGATATCGTTTTAAGTTTGCTTTATATAATGAGATGAAGTGTATAAAATTGTTATTTGATCATTTATTGATATATAATTGTAGATAAATGAATACTATTAGGTGATGAGTGTTTGCTCGAAACTCCAATAACGTCCCGAGGGCTTATTCGGATTATTATACGCCTGTTTCCACATCCAACTTTATTTTCGTCAGAAATATTGAATTGGTATTGTATAATCTCACCAACAGGTTAGGCGACTTTATATATGGCGACTTTTCCAGTTTCTAGCGGAGGAAGTCCCCATATGCCTCTCCGGGAAATTTACATGCACGGGCGGTCACCTGGGTAGAACCACTGACGTTCCGCAAAACAGATGGATAACGTCCTCACATAAAACTTCCTAGGCACATGAGGGATCGAACACACAGTGGTCCCCGAGAAAGACACTTTATTTGCATTTGCTTAGTACTGGTTCTACACAGGAAGATATTGAGAGTGATTCAAATAAGTTCATAGAACTTTCGTTACAATTGATGTAAAATTAATAAGTTTTGTTTTCGCTATAATTTGCTTATTTTAAAAATGGTTAACACGTTATTTTAAGCGGTGACTGAATGTAATCCGATTATCGAATTAATTATTTGTGTTTTTAATTTTATTTGATGAATTTGTTAAAAATACATTGATGAGTTGACACATTTTTGTCGAAAGTGTACATTCTATTTTAAAGATACGAATCAAACACAATTCGGGTGCTTATAAATGTCGTTGCGAGTATTATGGATTCCGATTACGAGGCTTAAAATCACGCACTGATTGACTCCATGGAATGTTATTAACTAAACTCGTACATTACGTGGTTCCGCCTTAATTCCATTAAGCGATGGGAAAGCGTATATTAGCAGCATTTTTTTATGGATATTTCGATAATAAAACACGTCTAAAAATCTAGAAACATTGTTCACTCAAAAAATGCGACAACATATTTAAAATTACAAATGCAAACTTTTTAAGCCGAAATTAGGGTTTTATGTCATACCACAGCCAACCCCGTTTTCGCTTCTTTGAGAAGGAGTTGAATGGGGAATGAAATTTAATACTCGGACCACGTAATGTTTATAAAAACGTTCATCCATTTACACAATTGTTGATGTCCAGATAGTGATAAAACAATACAATTTGAACTCCTGATTATACCAATGGCGGTTAGGTTTTCAGTACCGAATCACTATGGAAATGGCATCCTTTTTCATGTGTGTCACCAAGAAAGGTACCGTTAAATAAATAATTTATTCTCCATCAATTATTTCATTTATTTAACTGCATTTGAAAAGAAAAGTCATCCTGTCCGTTCTCACTTTTTGAAGTTTTTAAACTTTGGCAGGCGCGTGCTCTCGTCTTTGGTTAATGTGAACAGCTCTAAAAAATTCCGTTGTGTAAAAAGTGTTTACTTTGGGAAATTCATAAGTCCTTATGTTCAATCTGATTGCAAATGAATTCATTGCATAAAGTTTCTTTATTTTTGACAATTCTATACTTAAAACTTATGGGAATTGATTTGGGTGTTTCTTCCCTGTAAGTAATTGTGTTGCCTTTTTCAAGTACATTAGTTCTTACGCAACACTTTGAAAAATATGTGTACTTAATGCAATACAAAATTCAAAATATAAAGGATTATTCATCTAGAAATGCTATGTACGTAGGGTCCACGTTGAACTGAGTTGCGTTGATCGAAGTCTACACATTCCAAAAATATGTGTTTGACCGTTAACGGTGCCGGACCATATCTAGTGTTTGTAAACGACATATGTTCAAGAAAAGCATCTACAGGATACAGGATACGTACGTTTATTGGAATAGTGTAAACCGTTGATGTAACATTGGTCAGTTGTATAGCGTATTTTATCATGCAGATATGCACTTTTGGCCTGATTATGAGGTGACATAATAGTAATGACCGATACGGCAAACCAAACGCAGGCCGAATAACTTGGCGATTTTCAAACGTCAGAAACGTTACGAAGAACAAAAAAATGTCGGCGTGTACAATAAACATTACATTACATTGTATCAATCTTACAGGACATTTTGATAATTCACGTGATCAAAATAATACTGTATAAGCGCCTTTTACTGTCAAATAATTAAGTTCTGCACGAAAAGGCAGAATACCGTGGCAGAGTCCCGTTATTCTTTGTTTTCTAAAATGAGAACATGTCAGCACCCAAACGCAATGGAACCGTAGGTCCGCATTGTTCCACCAACTATTCCTCGCCTAAACAAATTGATAGTAAAAGGCATGTTATAGTATTCTCAAAATAACGAGCATATAGCGTGTTCTCAATTATCTTATATTTCGCTCTAATACCAGCTAATGAGCGTGGTATCCTGATATGATATTGATCGGATATTGTATTAACATTGGTTAATTGGACCCATTAGGGAACCCTGGGTGTATCAAACGGAATATCTGTAAATGTACGTGTTGTTCTCGTTAATAACCGCCATTAAGTGACATGGGGCTTAAGGAATCAGTGTAGTTATATTCTTATCGATGGAAAAAAAGATTGATACTCAAATTAGGACCAAAAGGTTATACTCTTTATGGTGAAAACAAGTGGTTGATAATTGCATATCTTTTTTTCTAGTAGGTATACAAACTGACATGATCAGGTTTATTTAAAGCATAATTTGCACTGTGTTTTTGTTTAAAACATATATATATATTTTTACAATCAACCTCAAAATCAGCCAATGCATAGTAGTAGATTGTTTATTACTATTCTATGGGTAAAAGATCGGGATTTCTCAGCGCGAATGAAAATTCATAATCGTTCAATAATAATAACTCCGTACTCAACAATAACTAACTGTGACGTCAATAAAGTGCTGCTGATGTCGATGCCATCCACTGAAACAAATACATTATATTGGCGGTAAAACAAAGGAGTTCACTATACACACTAAGAAATGAACGATACGTTTATGATTCAATTATAAAAGTCTCTTTAATGTTCCAGTACTCATGTTGTTATGTCAAGTATACCCGGGAGTAGTATCCTTTAATCATAGATACTACATTAGATGTGTAGGTGTTGAGTAATGATATTTGAATTAGTGATATCTAATCACTGAATTATGGAGTCTGCGCTACACGAATGATGATGCTTTTATGAGAATATAGGTATTATTGACGAATTAAATGGCTATAGAAATGTATCATATACTTTGCTGCAAATATGTTGTTTTTGAATATACGATACAACATAGACCTAACTAGTCATGTCAGTCAGGATTTCCTTGCCGGGCAATAAAGCTTTATCACACGCGTGAAATATAGGGTAAACAAATGTCATATCAAGGAAATAACCGAATGTTCATCTCGATCCTTTTACCAGAGTGATACGAAAATAACCGATTAGTTACGATTGTATACGATTTGTCGTCTGCGTTTCATTAGTAACTTCCATCCTGTTTTCGCGGCAGATTATTGGCTATAGAATTATCATCCGTGGATAAAAAACCCACTTATGACAATTCACCTTGATTAGAAAACTTCAAATTCAATGGATTCATTTTCAATAAGATTTCGGACAAAAATAAATGTAGTGTACCACTTACGCGACAGACATGAGCACATCAGAATGTACTAGATCTAAACTTGTATTTACTCCCTGGAAAACTGCGTAGTGAGTGAGCTGAAGCTGAAATTTTGACAAAGCTCAAGTATATGACAAATAGAATAAGAAACGTGTATTTTCATATCACACCCTATATCAGGCCCTCGATCCATAACAGCCCTCGAGCTAAAGCTCTCGGGCTGATATGGCGTCTCAGGCTTGATATAGGGTGCGATATGAAAATACCCATTTATTATTCTCTATATATATTATTACGTATATGAAATGGTCGGCGAGTTGCTAAAAGTATTATATCAAATTGACGTGCATTACCATAACGCACAGAAGTCTAGTAGTCAGTGAATATTTCCGTTTATCACATACTTCCCTATAAACACGTTGTTTTTGAATATACCTAGCTAGTCATATCAATCAGGATTCTAATTGGCGGGCAATAAAGCTTTATCACACGCGCGAAATAAAGGGTAAACAACTGTCATTTCACGGAAATAACCGAATGTTCTTTATGACGCTTTCAGCGGAGTGATTCGGAAATTACCGATAAGTTACGATTGTTTACGATTTGTCACTCGTATGGTTTGTCGTCTGCATTCCATACTGTTTTCGCGCCAGATTATTGGCTATGTACAATAAAGAAATAAATAAGGCATAATACACGGATCATAAAGATAGTTTAACACTTTTATAATAAACTCAATGATATAGTACCATCCGTGGATGAAATAACCACTTATGACCATTCATTTTCTGAATTAGACAATTTCAAATTCAATGGCATCTATTTTGAATCGAATTTCGGAAAATAAAATGCCGTGTAGATCTACATTTACGCGGCAGACGTAAACACATCAGAATGGGATTAAACAAATATATAATATTATTGTTTTCTCCCTGGAAAACAGCGTAGTAAGGTAGATGAAGTTGACAGTTCAACACAGTCGTTGCTAAAGTATATGATAAATAGAATAAAAAAAAAATATTTTCATATCACACCCTATATCAGGCCCTCGACCCATATCAGCCCTCGATCTAAAGCTCTCGTGACTGATATGGCGTCTCAGGCCTGATATAGGGTGTGATATGAACATAACCCATTTATTATTCTGTATATGTTGTAACGCGAAGACACAATTAAGAAGATTGAATCAGTACAGTTATTTTAATTACGTTATCGTAATTATCCGATCTTGCACACAATGACACTAGTACTGAAAGGAAAAAGAAACGCATAATGGGTAATTCCGCTATATAGTGTATGTTTAATATGCTACTGCTAATCGAATGGTACAGGGCGACATTCGGCCTGTCCTTTCGGAAGTATGGTTTAAAATGCACCGCACACACCAATGGTTACCCCGTTAAAGTTTCGTTATCGACAGAATGCCCATTTGGTTCAGGTGAGCAAACATAGACTTTAAACGATACTGAAATGCCTTGACGTTTCATGCGAAACTTCAACATTTATGAATTTCGTGTAACAAAGTATACTTTGATTAAAAGGTCTACTACATGACAGAGTTGTCCTTTCTGTAATTAGTTGTAGAACCCTTTTTGTACAAAACAAGTTGAGATATATTTGGAATATTACGTGGAATCAGGAATGCATAATAGTGTAGTATAGGCACTTCTTTGAGTATGCGTTTTTTTTTCCTTTCAGTATATAAACTGTAAAATTATTGAATTATATTACATTAAATATGCCGACTTGTTTGAACATGATGCTAAAGAATCAAGACCTCTTTTTGCACGTAGTGTGCAGGCATCCATTAAAACAATGTTATTTCAGTAATAGTTTCTTTGGATTGTTTCTTTGTGCATTGTAGACTTTAGTTTTCATGAGGACATTTTAGAATGGTAGATGTGGTTCCAGCTGACAACAACAAACAAAATAAATAAGAGTATTACATTCCAGAATATAACTGACCTGATCGCACATGGGAACATGCTATGCAGTATCTTGTCTGGCACGCGCTTATCATTAAAGAAATAAAAAGCAGTGTAAACTTATTTGCTACAGGCTAACTGGTTTACGTATCTATACAGCATATATGTGATTAGCTCCGACTTTATAGTACATGTACGTATTAACTACAATGTACCGCAGTTTAACATCGCATGAGTTTTAATGAGTTTTTATATGGTGTATCACCTTTATTATTTCACACCTGTATATATCTAACCAATCTCTTTCTGTCTTTTCAATCATGTGACAATCCCATATTCCACTATTGTACTCAAAACAGTTGCTTTAATGCAAAACATCTGTATTAGTTTCATATTGTACTCCATCTAGTATCTAGAATTCCATAAATCTATATTCAGTAGTGGATGTGGATGTGGAGTCCAAAAATCCATATTCCGTACTAAAAAATATACAGATTAGAGGTCAGGTGTTTCTAGTCCGATTTGGCATGTTTTAGAATTTGTTCGATCTTTCACTAATAATAACACTCTTGTAAATTTTGGTAAAGTTCCGATGAAAAACGAAGGCCCTATCGTCTTAATGAGGCAAAATACAGCGTTTTAAACTAAATCAAGGGCCATAACTCCACTGTTACTGGTCCAATCTGGCTGGTTTTAAAACTTTCCGAGCTTCCATTGATAATAACAATCTGGTAAAGTTTGGTAAAGATCGGATGGAAAATGAAGTCACTATCGTCTTAACGAGGCAAAATTTAACGACGGACGACGGACAACTCCCCACCCTAAAAACGCTTATAATAGCCAGTGCTAGATGCGTGAAAGTGTTACCCTCAAAAACGTGTCATTCAGCTACGAGGGACGTTCTAATATCATGAATATTACGTGGACATGTTTAATAGGTGCACTTTTGTAAATCAAGGTAAACGGCAATGAAGGTTTAGATATTCACTTTCATATCAGTAAATACAAGCAAAGTTTTACGCAAGCGTAAAATAGCTGCCGAGAGGAAATAGAATATATCTGGGTAGGGACTGGAAACGAAGTTTAACATAATAACATATCAAGTCACGGGTGTTAAAACAATATTGAAAAAAATAATGTTGACGTAAATACGCCACGACCGTTTTCTTTCTTACCAGACACATGCTTCCCGAGTTTTACCATCAGTTGTTCCTACCAAACATTTTGAATCAAGGTGGGCGACCTTGCTTCTCTCTGTTCAAATACCTTGATTTGCCTTACATACTGATTACAATTCAACTTTGGAGCACGACGTGCTAGAAGTACACATCAGAACAGAAATACAGGTGTTCACATGTAAGGGATGCGTATGCGTTAGCGTGTGCATTACAACAGAGATAAACGTTTCGCTGCTACCATGTGTAATTATAAGATTGCGTTATCGAAGTGAAAAACGCAATGAAACTGTTCATTGCTACCTTACCATTACATGTGCAATTATGAAAACCATATAGGCAGCGAATAAACCAATCGACTAGTGTATAACACGGCGGTATTTACGAGAATACCGCAATGTAAATGGGTATTATTCCATAAAAATGTATTATTCCATTACAATACAGATGTGCACTTATTCCATTCCAATACTTGCGGTTTCATTCAGTTTCACTTACGGTTTGTTTCATTCGGTTTCACTTACGGTTTCATTATGCTCCGTAAAAGATCCCGGACCTTAAGATCCGGAAATATTGCCGCATTCTACACTTAAGTAGACTGCTCTACGAAAACGTCATTTGAGGCAATAAAATGGCAAGCTTTGATCATTGAAAAATATGTGTTTATACCATTCAAGTTTTTTAGACAGGTTCCCTAGGAATTGGAGTTGTAATGCATGCTTATTGTCGGCTACATGATTCACAGTCTGTTAACCATAGACATATTCTAAAGCCATATAAGAGTCAGCTGCCTTCGGCAGCTGAATTACAAAATTATTTGAAACAGAAATACGACTTTTTACAACCTCACTGTAGCCGCCACGGAGCACGCCATGTGTGTGCTATGGCGTCGCCTTGAAAACCAACAACAACCTAACGTTATAAATAATGAAAAATGCTAGAAATAACCAATGCAATTGTTATTTAATATTTTATTTTGTATAATCCATGGTTTGCATTAAATAAATATTTTACATCATTGTTGGATAATCATGTTTAATAAACATATCACAGCTTCGGAAAGAGATCATACGAATTCGATTGAGTTTAGCATACATATTCAAAATATTTAGAAAACAAATAGCATAGTCATTCCAAATGACATGGCGGGATTTCTTTATTTACACTGTCCTGTTTTAATGGGATGACAGTAGGGTTAGTGTGAGATTTGGTGCACCCTTGAACTGGTTTAAACCCCCAGTGGCCTACTTTGCCACTGACCGTTCCAAGGCTGTAGCCCTATTGTCAACCCTTTTGTGTTTGTGATGTCGTTTGCATTAAATTATTACTTTTGCCTTCTTGTTTGTCTGTTTGCGTGTTTGTTTCTGTGTTTTGTGGTTGACTGTCCTCCTTGAATGCTACTTTCGCTGTCCGATCTTTTTATATTTCTTTATTGAAATATATCGGTAATTTTAATTGATTAACATATATATATTGAAGAAAATGTGTAACATTTGAGTGCTTCGTGATTTTTTCTGACGTCATCAATTTCAGCTAAAAGCAAGAAAGTGTTCGTCTACCTTTTAATAATTATCATAGTTCTACTTGTTCAATATTTATCAAATTTCATAATTGTAAATTTGGAGTACCAATGACAATGCTACCTTAGTTTTGTGTATTTTTGGCAATGATTTTCCTTTTATTTAGCCATTCTCGTAATGCAGTTATGAAATAAAAAACGTCACATTTGTACTGCTCCGTAGATGGTTTCTCGCCATATTCATTGCAACGTAACTTGACATGATATCGACTTTATGTTTAAATCATTTGATTTCTTATGAGTTTGATTACAACAGGTATGAATCTTAAAAGTTTACGTCAATAAATGGATGACGATATTGCAACAACATCGTATACTCTTCCACCATCTGCATACTTTGTTAAAACCCACTCATCAGTAACACAAACATTCAAACAACAACATAAACCCTACAACACCCAAATCTCCCCACACAACCCAACGTCTACCCAAAAATCCAACATAAAGTAAGCTATACCTATCATAAATATCCTCATAACTTTCTAACCCCTCCCCCCCTAACTTTCCTATTCTCCTCCCATATAATTAACAACTACATCTTAACACCTACAATCCCCATTCATACCTACTCACTACTATTCAATACTCAATCCATAATACCCACTCTACACATTTTCTTCATAAACCCTCCACTCCCACCCATCCCATCCCACAAACACAATACTCCCCCTATCCACCCTTCCCCCTCTCCACCTTATCCATCTCTATCCCCTCTCTATATACTACTCACAACACACCTCTCTTACCTCTCCATAAATACACCACCTCACCAACCTACTTCTTTCCCCCCTCCTCCCATTTTCATCCTTCTATCTATCCTCTCCCCTCTCCCTCCTCTCCTCACCCCCTTTAATCTCCTTATTTCCCCCCCCCTCCTCACTCCTCCAAAAACAAAACCCCCAACTAACCAATCTACCACCCCCACAACCCCCCACTACTCATTAACCTTCCTTTCCCAATAATAACAACAATAAACACCAAAACTAATCCCTATCATCACCTTCAACATACCAACACACCACAACCCAACCACCAATCAAATTCCCACCAACCCCACACAACACACCCCAACTAATCTCCCCACCCAAATCCACAATCAACCTCCAAAAAACCTACACCACATCCCCAAACTACACCATTACTCAATACAACCCAATAACCTACCTCTACCAAACTATACACAACTATAAATACAAACTTACAACTACCAATCCCCCCAACACAATCCACCCCTCAAAAACACACAAACAACAACCAATTCACACTAAAACTACACCATAACCCATAACAAAACCCCCATCAAACCCCCCCATCCTTCTCCAAACACCTTCCTCACCTCCCACCCTACACTCCCAAACACACAATAACCCTATACACCATCACCTCCAACCAACTAACAACTCCCCAACACACACCTCTATAAAAACCCACTA
>JAWPHD010011310.1:0-85128 GCA_037043455.1 Cyrtodaria siliqua
CTTGTAGACCCATTCGTCGAAAGGAAGTTGTCCTAACCCGGTGCAGGATAGGGCATACACGTTATACTCATTCATATTTATTACAAGGTGAGCAATTACCAGAATGTATACCATGCTTTGCACCATTAACGGTCAAACACATATTGTTGGAATGTGTAGACTTTGATCCTATGCGTCAAAGGTACTACAATGTTAATACTATGACCGAGTTATTTAATACTATATATTTTAGTCTAGTTTTAGATTTCCTGAAGGAAGTCAGACTATATAAATCATTATAATATGTTTTTGTATATATTAACTTTTTTATATACCCGTTTTCGGGCATTTGTTGATTTACATATATAGTTTATATTACTACCATATCATCCCTTATTTTTTAATAGTTTTATCTTGATATATTTACATTAATTTTTAATTAATCCTTCATTTCTTCATCTTTCGGCAGTTTTTGCGCACAATATGACCTATTTATGTGTCGACGTGCCGTAAAACACATTTCATTCATCTGCATCATTAGAGTGGCAGTTAATCCGAAAATATAAGCATACTTCATGTTTTCTTTAAAATCCTCATAATTGGCGACTGTTTTGTACACGTGTTACAAAATGCATGTTTGTATGCGGGTTCGGTTGATGGTGTAATTTCCTGTTTAACTTTTATGACTGACTACCTTATAATATACTATATACTATATAATCCCTGGGTCACTTTTTTACCCATGGGACTTCTTTGATTGGTGTTGTTTGCAGCACATTTTAGGCTATGTATGACTGACAGTTTTTTGAGAGGGCAGACCTTATTTTTGGGTAGAATAATTACTGTATACCTCCAGCCATTTGCAAGAATCTAAACTTTCTCACTGATAAGTCTAGCTCTCATTGTGATTAAAACTCATAACGGTCGATAAGGTGTCTTGACCAAAAAACTTTATTTGAACAAATGTGATCGCAATACTATCTAAAAAAAATTATACCATTTAAATTCTATTGGTAACCATTCTTTAATATTAACCTCAATGAATACTGGGTGAATATATATAAATCAATGTTGTCTTACTCGACTCCCGTTTCTGTTGTTACTTCTCGACAACGAAAGTGTTCTTCGGGCCTCTATGCAAATAAAGAAAGACGGCAGCATGTGTTAGTTTGCAGAGAATATTGTTTAACGTCCCATCAACATATTATAGCTTACATAGAGCTTCCCCAGAGAGAGGGAAAGGATACATTGGATTCCCACCTACTTTTTAATACTTATATTCATATAGTTCTTTTACAATTGGTGGATATGCGGGACATCGTGGTTTACGTCCACCTACAGCAGCAGTCGAATGATTTCCGCCATGAACTATTCCCTAACCATCAAGACAGAATTAATAGGCAATATACGTAAAACACAAATATGCCCGTGTATTTATAAATACAAAAATTGCCGAAAAGATAAGGTAACAGAATGTGTTATTAAATGAGTTTCTTTGAGATAAAAGATAAATGAATTAGACATAATAGTATACCCCACGTATATTTTTTGCCGAAACGAAATACAAGGTTACATTGCGGGATATTTTAGGTAAACATCCATCTTTCTGTTGTACTGACCATATGTTTTACTCTTCTTATTCTTAGCACAATGACCAGTTACACTTAACTAAGTTTCTGCAAATCAGCATTTCATACAGAAGTCATAAAACATTATGCAGACTAACACTTGTGGAAGTTTGATTTGCAGTTGTGTCCATAACAATAACGTCGTCAGCTTCCTGAAATTGAAGTTAGTGGAAAATAAAGGTAAAACTATAGTAACTGAGTTACCAATGTCACCGGCCTAGGACTTTTCCTTTGTTTTGGAGTATAAAGAGAGAAAGTTTAAAAAGTAGGCAGGTTATTCATAGTTCTTCCTTTTGTAGTTACACTTGGACTGCTAAAAGCTAACTTTGACTCTTTTCACCTTAGATGTGCAAGTGTGAACTTCACCTCTGCAACAAGCACCTGATTTGTGCAAATGAAACAACTTCTGATTGTGGTGTGAATTTTCCATGAAATACTTTTAGTGCTTTTATCGTTATGGCTTAGACATGAATTTCACTCATTTAACTTTGACCTCCATGTATGACCTTTACCTCTAAGATACACACACTTTTGTTGCACACAACACACCTTCTCATTGTAGTTTATATTTGTGTGAAGATGCATGAATATCCCTTCTGCACCTTAAGCTATGGCCGATACATGAATTTGACTCATTTTACTTCAGTGTGATTCTGAATTGAATTGGGTTTTAAGGCGTACCAACACATGAAAGGTTATATGACGCCTAAAAGGCATGAACATTCCAGGCTCATCCTCCATGTACATCGAGATAAAATATGGAAAATGGGCCTAGAACCTTCTCACCCTGAACTGCAGAATTGCTGCAAATTCTATCGTA
Source organism: Cyrtodaria siliqua (assembly GCA_037043455.1). NCBI lineage: Eukaryota > Metazoa > Mollusca > Bivalvia > Adapedonta > Hiatellidae > Cyrtodaria > Cyrtodaria siliqua. Next base: position 2,428 of record JAWPHD010011310.1, read on the forward strand.
GAAACTCCATTTACGCTGGAGCCACGTTTATTGTTTTTCTGCCACTGCTCTTTTGATGTGAGCGAGATGTCACCTGAAACAATGCAGGGATCATGATGAAGACCTTTAATGAACATGAACAAAAAATGATAAAATGAACATGAATTTGGGGGGATTTTACCCCTCTGCCTAACCCTCCATAGGGATCTGCAGTGGCCCTATTCTTTGCACTGTGACCAGACGGGGCCGCCGTGAACCACACGGGGCATGTGATTTTGACTTTTGAGCTACGTGTGATTTTTACTTTTGAGCTACGTGTATGCATATACGTGCCAGATTCTTGCAGGCAAAACACCTACTCACTGTGGTTAAAATTTGTGTTACGTTTCATGGTATTCATTCAGTACTTTCGAAGTGTTTAATGTTGATGTGTAGGCATTGAACTTTCAATTGCACCATCTGTGTTTCACGTCATACAAAAAGGCGAATGGACTGACGGATAACCAGTGCTATTACTATACGCCTACTTTTGAGGGCATAAAAATATGATCTCTGTAGGGTTATTGTTCGTATAAAATAAATGATCATGAGAGGAAATGCTTCATGCAAATTAGATCACTAGGTCTGACGTATGCACAGAAAAATATTTCTTTTTAATAACGCCTTGTAAAAATATGGCGTTTGGTCAAATCTGACAACAGTGTCATTAATTGTTGAATATTGGTATTAGCCTACTATGGCATGAACTAAAGAATAACCGTTTTCGAGAATAAGATATTCAAAGTCTTTGACAAAATACAAATATATGGAGTCCGTTATGATCAATTGTGTTGAGCTTGAAAGAAATGCTCGAAAGTCATACATACTACAATGTCTGCAGCTGCACCACTCCTTCTGTTCCTTATCACTGGTGGGTATATAGTTGGCAAAACCTGTCATACAACACATTTTTAGAACTGAAACCATACCATACTGTTCTTGTCAGATGCATATAAGGAACAGTGAGTGCATTTAGGTTCTTCCAACATTTGCCAAAGGCCCCATTGGTAGAAATTACACATGACCCTGAGATTACGTCAATATTATAAGAAATGATGCAGTAAATTGACATGACTTTATAAATTGCATGTAATATAGAAATATAATTTCACTGGTGTGACATTTAGTTACGCGCAACTTCTTTAAGGTTATGGCTCTGGTGGCTCACCATAGGCGAGAGGTAACATAAGCTTTGTATCTGACTTTAATAGGTCATAATTTTATTAAAAAGCAATGGTGCAGCTTCTATGGTTCAAATCTTATTATACGATTGAATCAGAATTTCGCCTTCTATTTACCTCTGCAAAATAATTTTAAGAATTGTATTTTAGTTAAGGCTGCTAACCACACTTTGTATTCTTTTTAAAGAAACCAACTTGTCATATTTTCTAGAAAATAAATGTACTATACATTTGGGTAGAAGGGTGCATCAAAATTAATTAAACACTTACATACATCTACTGGAGTAGAATCTGAAGTACCAGGCACTGCGATACATGTCTCATCACCGGTATTGGATACCTAAATAATGTGTGTATAATGAGAGATTTCTAAAACCTGTCATATTTTCATATACTAAAAACGGATCTCTTGTACCCAGTCTTTACCTGGTGTAGCGCTTTGTAACCAAGAATTCATTTTATTTTTTACTAAAATCAATCCGTACTGAACTGTGAGAAAAAGTGTGTAACTGTTGTACCTGGATACAAAAATCGAACTGTGTGGAAACATTTGTAGTTTTAGGCCTTATATGGTTTATTTAATTCTGCCAACCGGCTTTGGGGACACTAGCATGCTAAAATAATTCAAAATCCAAAGGGTCTTAACTTTTCCAAGTTATGAAACCTGCATGTAAAAGTTGTAAATAATAAAAAAAAATATTGAAACGTGTAGAGTTTTATGTTGTTGTGTTTGCAGCCTTGGTAACATTCTAGTGTATTAAGTCTTTGAATGGAACAGCAAGGTCTAGAATGAAGTGGTATTTGTAGTACACAGGCGTTATTATAACAAAGGGTTATTGAGAAAAAGCCCAGACAAGAATTTTCTATTTGAATACCAAGTAATTTGACTACCAAATATGACATGCATTGAAATACAAAGGGCCATAACTCATCGGAAAATTATCGAACTGGAAAGTCATGACAGTATGCACATCTCCACTTGATATTGATGTTTCGTAGCAAGTTTCAAGAAATTATAACATGGGGTTTTAGACAAATAGCCCGAACAAGAATTTTCTATTTGACTACATAGTATGAAATGCATTAGAAATACAAAGGGCTATAAATCAGTGGAAAATTGTCGAACTGGAACGTCATGATAGTATGGGCATCTCCACTTGATATTTATACGTGCTAGCAAGTTTGGCGAAATTATAAGAAGGAGTTATTGAGATATAGCCCAGACAAGAATGGCATCTACGAACGGACAAGCCGATTCTAGTGTACCCGCCTGCAAACTTCGTTTTGCGGGGAGTATAATTATAACATGGGGTTTTAGAGAAATAGACCAGACAAGAATTTTCTATTTGCATACCAAGTATGAAATGCATTAAAAAAACAAAGGGCCATAACTCAGTTGAAAATTATTGAACCGCAACATCATGACAATATGCACATCTCCACTGATACTTCCTAGCAAGTTTCTCTAAATTCTAGCAAGGGGTTTTAGAGAAATAGTACAGACAAGAACTTTGCATTATATATATATTAGAAATACAAAGGGCCATAACTCAGAAGAAAATAATCACACCGCATGATAGTATGCGCATCTGCACTTGATATTGATACTTCATAGCAAGATTCGCCAAATTCTAACAAGGAGTTTTAGAGGAATATCCTGGACAAGAATTGTGTACTTATATATATATAAAAGAAATATAAAGGGTTATAACTCAGTGGAAATTATCGGACCGGAACGCCATGATTGTATGCGCATCTCCACTTGATACTGATACTTTCTATAAAGTTTCGAGAAATTCTAAGAAGGAGTTATTGAGTAAAAGCCTGTACAAGAATTGCGTCTACGGACAGACGGACAAGCCGATTCCAATATGCCCCCACCCCACTGCAAACTTCGTTCTGCGATGGTATAATTACCAATCAACAGTTTTGACTGTTGAGCAGCTTGTTATAAATCATGTATTAAAACAGTTATTGAATGGCATTGCTGGTCAATAGTAATACTATTTGCCCTCGGTGCATGGAAGGGTCATGTGAACTATTGACCTCGGCCTTCGGACTTGGGCAATAGTTCACAAGATTCTTCCATGCACATCAGGCAATAGTTATACTATTGACCGGCAAGCCATTCAATAACTGTATAATGTTCACACTAAATACAAACCAGCGGAGTACTAGCAGGAATATACACCTCTTCAGCGATATCTGGCAGCTCATCTGCGTCAAACTGAAAGTGAAAGCATACCATGTGTTTTCCTTGTAATTGGTGTAAATTGTTTTGCGTGTAACTTTTTTTTTGTAATTGTGCAAAAATGTTTTTCTTTGCCATCATCTTCACATCATGTGGATTTAAACGCAAGATGTTGGTCCATATTTATATACCGATATTAAATATATACATAAAAAAAAATCAAAGGGTCGCAACTCATGTAACAATGATGAAATCAGAAGTCTTTTTCTTCGCTTACATCTTCAAATCATACTTCATCAGCATGAAACATATTAAAACAATCTGCCTTAAAGAAGAGTTATTACAAAATATTAGGATGAATGCCAGACAGACAGACAAGCTCAAACCAGCATGACCCCCTTCAATTTGTTTGGGGTGGGGGTGGGGGTGGGAGCATTAAATAATTCGGAACACTACATGTTATATGTCGAACAAGGTTCATAGTAAACAAACCATGGTGTTCTTAATTATTTATTCGAGTTCTCTTGATACATTCAAGAGAGCCTGTAACATAAGAAATATACAATCAGTACAAGAATATATAAAACTACTAAAATCGACATTTCGACAATCCAGCGATAGACTTAATACATGTCAGAAATACATTAAAATAATACAATATCACAGATCACTTACCAGAGGATTCACAATAATAACAGTATGCTGGAAGTGACAGAATAGCTGATTCCAAAGGTTGACTTTACAGTCACCAAAAACTTCTATACCTATACTATAAGGCTACATATAAGACTGTTGTTGTCAACTGTCAGAGAGAGAATGCCAGAGAGAGTGATATTTTAGGCGGGAAAAGAGGTTAATTAGTGGAGTTCTTCATGCAAGTTAGTTAGCATAACTCACCATAACTCACTCACTCACTACACACACAACAATATACAGATATACCACAGTTCTGCATGTAGCTCAACATGTCAAACTATAAATAGAATGGAATGTGCTATAATTAGAAAGGTGAAGTATATTACACTGGTCCCAGGTAGTTGCACAGGAATAGTATTCTGTAAACAAAACATTACAGATGCAACACCGGGCGACATATTCCCCCGCTTTGGCAAAATGTTCATGAAATAAAATTAAAATAAGAAAAGAATTCCATCTGCAAAAAAAAAGTTTGCATTAATTCCCTGCAAACCTATACCATTTAATATCGTCTTTACAAACAATATCTTCAGCAATTAATTTAAGCTATTATGAATATGTGAGATTTCAGCACTGGATATACATATATGACCGGCAACTGGATATATAATCTGAAATTCAATATTTTACAATATGATGATTAACCGCTGAAATAAATGCAAATACAATTATTCATACAATTTTCTCCACTGTCTGTCTACACTAATACTGAAAAACATTTTCAATAATTATACATAGTCAACATTATTTGACTTGACAATCTGTGGAAACATCCACTGGCCGAAACGATCTGGTGGTTTTCGAAACCGAACTGAACGTCTCGAAATTGGAGTTCCAACTCCGGTGGATTCTCGGGATATGTCCATAACACCCGTTGGTTCTGACTGACTAGCGTTGGGTTGACTAACATCTACTGGTTGGCTAACGTCAAAAGTGCCTGAACGGTGTGTCTGACTTGCACTGTCGTGACCATCGACATCAGCAGGCGATCCAACACTGCTATGGTGGAGGTTTGCACCATCACCTGGTTGACTCCCATCTGTTATGTCTAAGTTGGTCCCATAAACAATATGGTGAGAAACATCAGGGTTTTGCCTTCTGGCCGGAATGACATATCTCTCGGTGTCGGATTCAGAACTCCCTGTGCCTGAATCTGATTCTGTCCGATGCGCTGCGGATCTTGTAGTCCGTGTCGAAACCTTGCGGTTTGGCATCTTGAGAGGGCTGAGGTCACATGGGATAGACGTGAAAGGCAACAACATGTTACGGTGCAGTGTCCGCATCGGTCCTTTCCCATGCTCTCGCTGGACTCTATATACAGGAATGTCTATATTTGGTATTGACATCACCAAATAAGGATCCTGTTCCCATTTGTTCGCCAGTTTCTGCTTTCCTCTCAATCCTACATTTCGCACTAGTATCCGGTCTCCAACTTCCAGTTTGGACTCTCTGGCCTTTCTATCATAGCGCTCCTTGTCCTGGGCTGCATTTTTATTTGCCTCGGCAGCTGCAACACCATATGCATACTGCAACCTGTCTTTCAGTTTCTTGACATATGTCTTGGGCTCTGATGCAGCTTCGTCGCACTCTGGTATAGTACCCAGGTACGCATCCACTGAAAGACGTGGGTGCCACCCAAACATGAGGAAATGCGGTGAGAATCCCGTGGAGTCGCTCTTTGTGACATTGTAGGCTTGTACCAGTGGAGCTATGTAAGACTTCCAGTCTTCTTTCTGGTGCTCTTCTAAGGTTCCAAGCATCTTCAACAATGTTTGATTGAAGCGCTCCACTGACCCATTTCCCATTTCCCGGCGTTGTACGGGTCTTTCTTATTTGCGCTACCTTGCAAAGCTCCTGAATCACTTTACTGGTAAAGTTCTTCCCCTGATCACTATGTAGGGTCTCCGGGAATCTATAATACCTGAAGAAGTGATCATAGAGTGCTTTCGCCGTAGTCTGTGCTGTTTGGTTTCGGCAAGGGATGGCTTGGGCATACCGCGTGAAGTGGTCTGTTATGACAAGAATGTCCTCAAAGCCTCCCTTAGATCTTTCTAATGACAGGAAGTCGATGCATACCGACTCCATCGGATGTGATGTTTTAATAGGTATAAGCTCTGCCATCGGCTTCACAGGTGTCTTCCGTCGTATGCATCGTCCACACGTCTCAACTTTTTGGTTGACCTCATTTTCTAGTCCTGGCCAGTAGAACCGCTGTTTGGCTTACCACAGGGTCTTTTCCTTACCTTGGTGCCCTACATCATCATGGACACCCTTGAGGGCAAGGTTTCTGTATGACTGCGGCACAACCAGCTGTTCTGTGTTCTGTCTTCCAGGGACGTTGTCCTGTACAGAATGTTGTCGACCAAATGCAACCGTTTCAACTCTCGCAAGAGTTTCTGTACCTCCGAGGTCTCCCTCCTCAACTTCTCATCCCTGGGGTGGGTACCACTACTTATATGGTATATCACTCGCGAAACTGCTGGGTCCGTTCTTTGTTATTTCTCCCAGTCCACTTTGTTGAAGCCTTCAGAAGAAACCACTCCCACACTGGCCAGGTGTGGAGTGTTATCCTCTGACACACTATCCACTAGTGGAATAGACGCAGTCGCAGAGTGACAGATCGCTTTTACAACATCTGGGAAGATTTGTGGAATGCGGGACAATCCATCTGCATCAGAATTCAACTTTCCTGATCGGTAAGTGATAGTAAAGTTGTAATTTGCCAATGCTGCTACCCATCTGTGCCCAGTGGCATCCAGCTTTGCCGATGTCAACACATAAGTGAGGGGATTGTTATCAGTGAGCACATCAAATGTGTTGGAGTACAAGTAATCGTGAAACTTGTCGGTCACTGCCCACTTAAGTGCCAAGAACTTCAGTTTATGTGCTGGGTATTTCTTCTCACTTGGTCGTAATCCGCGGCTTGCATATGCGATCACTCGCTCTACGCCCCCTTGCTTGTGGTATAGCACAGCGCCAAGTCCTTGTCCACTGGCATCCGTGTGCAATATGAATGGCTGGGCGTAGTCAGCATATGCTAGGATTGGTGGTGATGTCAATTTGTCCTTCAGCGTATCAAATGCCTGCTGCTGAGCATCTCCCCATATCCATGGCGCTGCCGCCTTCTTTGCCTTCTTTTTGGTCTTCTTGGCTGCTTTGGTTGTGCCATGTCCTTCCAGTAAGGCATTCAGGGGTTGTGCCACTTGCGAAAAGTTCTTCACAAACCGCCTGTAGTAACCAGCAAAACCAAGCCACTGTCTTAACTCCTTTAGGTTGGTTGGAGGTTTCCAGTTTTTAATGGCTGATGTTTTCTCCGGGTCGGTGGCTACACCCTTGTCAGAAACAACATGGCCCAAGTAAGTAACTGAGGTGTTAAAAAACTCACACTTATTAGGCTTCAGTTTGAGACCATGCTGCTCTAGACGCGAAAACACTCCCTCCAGACGCGTTAGATGCTCTTCAAAAGTTCTTGAAAAGATTAAAATGTCATCGAGAAAGATTAAACAGTCTCGTAAATGCATCTCGCCCATGCATTTCTCCATAAGGCGCTGAAATGTGGCTGGGGCGTTTGTGAGTCCGAAACTAAGTCGGTTACACTCGTAGAACCCTAGGTTCCCCACAGAAAAGGCTGTACAGGGCTTCGAGGATTCCTCCATCTCAACCTGCCAATATCCACTGCGGAGATCGAGTTTCGAAAAAAACTTTGCGCCATTTAAAGTATCTATCGTGTCATCGAAACGTGGAAGCATGTATGCATCTTTCCTGGTGCGAGCATTCAGGGTTCTGTAATCAAAGCAGAATCTTAGTGTTACATCTTTCTTCCGGACCAACACCACATTTGAAGAAAATGGGCTATCAGACTCCCTAATGGCACCTGCCTCCAACATCTCTTTGATGTGCTGTCTAACCTCCTCGTACATGCCCGGTGGAATCCTCCTGTATGGTATTTTGAAGGGTTGGTCATTCTCTAACACAATCTTGTGTTTGACTAGATCGGTCTTGCCAAGATCTGTGATTCCCTTCGAAAAGATTCGGTCCCAGCTGCCTAACACTTGGCGGGCACGTAACAGCTGTTCCTGCGTAAGGTTGTCTGTCTCTATCTTGACACCTAGGTCTTCCAGTGGTGACTTCTGATCCCCCTTGGTATATGGAAGGCTACCATGGTCAGATGCTAGGTTATCTATAACCTTGACCTCTTTGACCTGGCATATGTCAGACTTGGGTCGGATGGTAATCGTCTTTGCGGACATGTTGCAGATCTTGACAGGGATCTTGGCACTGTTTCCTTGTTGCTGAAGCTTGACAACTCGAGGACAAGCGGTATAGCTGGACCCTCTATCAAAATTCTCAGTGACAACTTCACTAATGTTGTGGTTAACATGCCTGACAATTCCATTTACTGTAATAGTCTCATAAGGTGCAACCTTGCTCACCTTCTTGTTGCTGGACCAAACTGTAAACGATTTACAAGTAATGCTGTCCATCGCAACTTTCCATTCTGATGGTACCTGTACACCAGATAATTCCTCTGTAGCATTTTTACATAAACGAATCACATTTGTACCTATGATCACAGGACAAGATGAATTCACATGATTATGCGGAACCACTAATACAGGTACATCAAAAGAAATATCTGATAAAAACAGGATTAAAATATTACATTCAATAAAACCACTATAATTCAATGAAGTCCCATCAGCAATCGAAACATTCAAGCCCAAAGCGTCTAGACTGTTGAGCTCTGGCTTATCTGCTTATGAATCATAAAAAGACTGCGACACTGTGGATACCATCGAACCAGTATCCAGGAGTGCCTTCGCAGACGATCCCTGTAAATGCATATCTCCTTCATTAGAAGAACCAATTAATAAATTTAAAAACGGTTGGCCTGGATCTTCACCCGACTCTGGTTGGCCATCAACAGAGACGGTCACACTTTTCGGTTAAACCCTCTACCGCGACCTCTGCTGTTGCTGTTGTCGCCCGATGGGTTGTTGTTGTTCGGGTTGTTCCGATAAAACCCTCGACCGTACCCTCGGCTTCCACCTCGATGGCTAGATTGATGCTGATCTGAGCCACAGGCGCCTGGTCTTTCATCTAGTTTCTGGAGAATGAGGTTGAACTTTTCATCAATTTTGGTGTCCAGCTTCTTCTCGAGGTCATCCATCCGAGATAGCATCCTCTTCTCCAAAGCATCTGCCTGACTATCGGCCATCACCGGCTGGTGAGTGACCTTGCTAGTCGGCTGCTTTGTACTGGTAGCCGTGATGTTGATCTCCTTGTCCACCATCCTAATCTCCCTCACCAACTCATCATAGCTAGACAGGGTACCATACTTGTGGCGTGTCTGGCTCTTAAGTTTCTCGGACAATAGTGAAGTCCAGAACTTGTGGCGCATCAAGTCATTCTTCGCCTCTTTGGCCAGATGTCCATTCTGAATTGCGGTCTGGAGAAGTGTCTCCAACCTGCAACCGAAGGCTGTAACCGATTCATCTTGTTTCTGGAAGCTGTTAAAAAAACTCCTGCATTATCATGCCATTCGTGGACAGGTCTGCAAATAAAGCATCTATTTTTGTTAAAACTTCCTGGATCGTGGCCTGCTCTCCTAGCGGTATGAGCATCCTTCCGGCAGCACCCCGCAATGATCTCCTGATTGCCTGGGTCACAATGTTTGCTGTCATATCGGGATCTTCTTTCCGGCAGCACCCCGCAATGATCTCCTGATTGCCTGGGTCACAATGCTTGCTGTCATATCGGGATCTTCTTTCTTCTATCTCGAACCGCCATTCTGTATAAGAGACATCTCCCTTCTGATCATCTCCTGAAAAGAATGGTATCTTCGGGATGCTCTGTGCTGCATTAAAAAAATGTGAGATCTCATGTGGATCCCCCTTTGAGGCTGCCCCCTTGCTCGCCTCCTCCATAACCTTAAACAACCTAGACTTAGGTGTACTTGTCTTAAGTGCGAAGTCGTACTTGCTACCTAGAAGCTTCAACATCTCTTCTTCAGACATCGTAGTGTCCTTAGTAGTCGACATCACTAATTAATGCACTAACTTATTAGAGAATATCACAAAATCATTCCATAAAACTCTCAAAGTAATCAATTCAGTGATTAGAATTCCTGAAATTATCAGTATGTGAAATTGTTATGTGCAATTCCCTGACAAAATATTTAACACCTTCTAAGTCACTGCAAATAGTAAAAATTAAGTAATCTCACAAACTACTTCCTGAAAAAGAACAGAAACAGTACAATATTACTTTCTGAAAATAATTTGAAACCGTATATATTATTACCTGAAAATAAATTTAAATTATTCCCTGAAATAATACATATAAACCACTTTCCTGAAAATCACTTCACATAAGCAAAATATATATCCTGTAAACAGTTTCAAAATAGCGTCACAGTTCAAAGCGCAAGCAAGCACATATATACACATATATAAGGCACATATAAATACATATAAATATTGTAACTTTTATAAATACCTTTCTCTTCATATGCTTTCTCCGCCGTGCAGTGCAAGTGAAATGTGAATAGATTTTATAGACAGAGTGAACGTGTGAGGGGTTTATTAAGCAGACCAGAGAAATAAAGTCAGTTGAACAACAACCTAACTAACTATAAACCAACTTTTACGTAGTTCTATGCTCTATAATCTACTTTTAGAAATATCTAAGTTTCTTATATATCCTTCATATAATATCAAACATATATCTAATAACGGTATCTATACCACTATCAATACTCACTCTGGTGAATCAAGAATATGCTATTCACCCAATATATAAACACTGTTTGCTTCAACATGCACCTTTAAATATCATCAATGATTGACAATACACACTATATCACTTTTTATACATAAAGTGTTGACCAAGAGCCTCCTGAGTCAATGCTTATAAAACTATAAGTCTAAATCACTGATAAATGTAAATACCCTTCTATAAACAATTCCAGGTATTTTTCTGAAATACTGTACTATAAATCTCTCTAGTATCCAGCCATGCTTGAAATTTACCAAAAAAGGTAAATATGTGTTACCTACTATTTTAACCAGAATGCACAGCTAAAAATAGCCTACACATGGACATGTTTATGCACTCAAAGTAACAGACCTTTGCAGGCAGGGTACTAAAGGACATTATATTACAATATTCAAAATTGAAAATACAAGTGTTTATCAATAAAACTAATAAATTAACTTACGACTTTGTCCACATATTTATCCAATTTTCCTTTTCAAACACACAAATGCACTACCTCTAACACAAAACAATATTCACTCTGCGCACTGGTTCCACTTCAAAGTATCTAGTGTCCCACACGCGTCCATCGCTGGTGCCTCATCTCCCGTATGACCTTTGTCAAAGTTCATAACACGGTTGTCACAACAACATGCGTCGCGGATCCATGTACATCTTATGCACTCGTAACTACTTCGAAGTTGTTACGCGAATTGAGTAAGGGCCCTTAAAAAAAACACTAGCTAGCTTTGATGATCCTAGGATCCATTTCCTCGGGAATATTCCTCGGCGTTCGAACAAACATACCCTGGTTGTGGTCCTGGAAATCGTCCGTCCGTCTTATCAATCGGTGATCCCTGGCTCTCGTCTGTTGTTATGAATGTTGTTTAACGGCTCATCAACACAGTATAGGTTATTTAGAGCTGCCCCAGAGAGAGGGGAAGGATACATAGGAATCCGGGAACCTGCCCTACTCTAATTATCGAATAGATTCCTATGGTTCTTTAACGTGCTCGGAGGATAGACCGATACACGGGACCGCCCGGTTTACGTCCCCATCCGACGGACGAGGCTAAGGTAAAGTCTCTCGTCTGATCAACTCGTTCGTGGTCGCCATTGTCGAACAGGGTTCATAGTAAACAAACCATGGTGTTCTTAATTATTTATTCGAGTTCTCTTGATACATTCAAGAGAGCCTGTAACATAAGAAATATACAATCAGTACAAGAATATATAAAACTACTAAAATCGACATTTCGACAATCCAGCGATAGACTTAATACATGTCAGAAATACATTAAAATAATACAATATCACAGATCACTTACCAGAGGATTCACAATAATAACAGTATGCTGGAAGTGACAGAATAGCTGATTCCAAAGGTTGACTTTACAGTCACCTAATACTGCTATACCTATACTATAAGGCTACATATAAGACTGTTGTTGTCAACTGTCAGAGAGAGAATGTCAGAGAGAGTGATATTTTAGGCGGGAAAAGAGGTTAATTAGTGGAGTTCTTCATGCAAGTTAGTTAGCATAACTCACCATAACTCACTCACTCACTACACACACAATAATATACAGATATACCACAGTTCTGCATGTAGCTCAACATGTCAAACTATAAATAGAATGGAATGTGCTATAATTAGAAAGGTGAAGTATATTACACTGGTCCCAGGTAGTTGCACAGGAATAGTATTCTGTAAACAAAACATTACAGATGCAACACCGGGCGACATATATATAAGTAATTTTGGTAGAAGCTCAAAATCAATACCACTTTCTAGATTTGGACAAGACAAGAAGTCGCCACAAAATTTATTTTACAAATCTATTTCGTATCTGTTGTGGCCATATAGGGTAAAGCAATGTGATGTTTCACGAATGTTCATCCAGTAATCGTACAGGTATAGGTGCCATGACAAATAGTTTCAAGACAGACAGCCAATGAACCAGAGTTAAGAACTAACCTCAGCCTCAAATGGACGAACGTACAAAGCTGACCTCTTAAGCACTTGCTTAAGCTCTTTTACCGTCTGTACTGCAGGTAGGCTCTCCAATTGCCTTCCTGTCTGCACACTTGAACAGCGTAACAATTCGAAGTTTACGAGTACATCGAAGACCTCTTTTATGTTTAGGTTTAACTCGTGCAACGTTGCTGCACTTTTTATTGTAATCCTTTCTTTTTTCGATGTTGGCACTGAAATTCAGGTTCATTATAAATATTAAACTTAGTTGTGTTAGTTATTACATATTTACATTTCTAATGTATCCCCTCCCAGGCACTCGAATATAACTAGAAACATTCAGTTTAAATTTAGAATCTTTTACGAACTCTTATTAAATTAAAATCATTCATTTTCTCTTTCATCAAATTGCTGCATGCATGTTTAAATAAAATGTGATATAAATAACTAACAATAATTGTAAGAAGACAACAGATCTCGCCTTGTGGGGCAAAGTCAAAAGCAGAGGCAAATAGAAGTGGGGGAGAGAATGATGAGTGGGTCAGTTTGGTGTGGGTATGGAGTGTAAGGGTGTGATGGGTAAGTGCAGCTTCATTGTGAAAAAAAAACAAAAGATTTAAAAAAAAAATTAAGTTTGACCTTTCTCAAAGTTTAAAAAGATTAAAGTTGTTCTAAGTATGCAATTGACCTTGGCGAAAAATCAATCTGACCGGTGGGAGGGTCACTGGGTGTGTATCTGAAAGACCTTGCCATAGACAACCTACATACCAAATATGAAAGCCGTATCTCAAAGGGTTTAAAAGTTAACCAAAAGGTTCAAGTGTTTCTAAGTATGACCTTGACCCAAGGTCAAACTCAAACTGAGACAAGCTACATACCAAATATGAAAGTCATCCCTCAAAGAGTTGAAGAGTTAAAGGGTCTTAGAAAAACTTAAACCTGCTGTATACAGACGCCGCCGACGCTGGGGTCATGGCAATAGCTCCCCAGATTTTCGTCACAGTGAGCTAAATGAGAATATTTTTTGTATTAACAGATTTTATTTCATCGATACATTAGCAAGCTGTATATTTTCATGAAGCATGAGTGAAATATGTCTTTAAGAGATCTTGATGAAACAAAACTTCCCTACCATCGAGTGAAGGATTTCCACATAATCGAACACAGGTGTTAAATAATCTCTTACATAGTCAGGATACATTTCTTCATAAATACATGCATCAATCATTCACTGATAGATAGAAATGTAATAAAATCTGTAATTCATGACAAAATAAATAAATGTTTATTTATGTCTTATAAACAATGTTGGGAGCAGGCTCGTTGACCCAATCAACATGACCAAATTAAATGAAAATACACTAAGGCTAAATAAAATTATACCTGAGTTTACTGTAACCCGACTGATCCTCTGAAAACACCCCCGACTCCATTTTTTTGTATTGAAAAAAAAAATAGAAAAAATAATAAAACCTTTTTTTTTTTGGAAAAATAGTTATGTTTACGCAATCACGGCCGACTTATATGCTCATTGTCCTGCTGTTGGAACTGACCCTCTTCCAGACATGCGAAAAATAAATTAAACTGTTTTACCCCTTTGCAAAAATTGCAAGTGATTGGGAAAAGAGCCAGTTGTTGCCATGCCTTTTGGGAAACAATAAGACATACACAATTTCATATTGTTATCTATTGTAGTTTTTAAAATACCACATTTTCCTATTCATCAAAGGTCATCGCCACCTGAAATGTAACTTCGCCAAAAAATAAAATAAAATGCCTACCTACCTACCCTATTTTTTCAGCAATGTTACAGTAAACACAGGTATAATTTTATTTGGTCTAAGTAATAACCTGTGTCTCCCCTTTTCCTTTTTGTTCGTACATTGACTGACCCACTGCAAATCAAAGTAACGTCTACGTGGCATTCATTATTCGACTGTCTTCTAGGAGCTGCTACCCTTGGATTTAAACGAAAGTGATTGAAACTGTAAAACAAGTTAAGAGAAATCATGTAACTATTTATTTTCATAATACTCCTTTCCTTTCCTTTCCAACATGAAATTACCATAGCGCTTTGGGTGCACCCATTGCAGCACAGGAAGTGTCGGCGTGGGGCAGTCGCCTAATGGTAAAAAAGGGCATTTTCACTAATCCATTGTGGCAAATCTGGTTTGTATCACATTGTTGATCTATTTGTGACATGTTAATTTGTGAGCGTTGTCATGTTAAAATCGTGAGTTTTGAATTGTTTTTGGCTATATAGAAATTAGTGACTGTATCCTATTGTTTGGCTTCTCAATGTTTATGTGACACTGGTGGAATGTATCTAATCCCTGCAACTTTTTATTTGTTTATTGTTAATATTTAAAACTTTTATACTATTATATACGTTTATACATTTATTCTACAAACATCGTTACATGTCTTTGTTAGATAGACATGCGCCATTCCTGGGTCCGTAGGAGGGGTTTAGAATTATTGTTTATATTGTATCTTTCTGTGTGCTATCCTCTCGCTTTTGAAGAGCTAAAACGGTGTACATATAAAATCACTCCTTGCTAAAAATCAAAGTCGTATTAGGCCCAACTTAAATACTAAATAAATCTGGGCTATATAATTTTATATTGTGTAAACATCTCAACAAAATCAATATAAGTAATAAACTGTTTATCAGAAATCAGTGACCGTGTCGATTTATTTATAGACCATGCTGTAAATTTTAGCCCGCGGAAAATATAAACAATCACGCGCGGGAAAATATAACGGAGTGTCTATTGATACGTATGTAAAAATAACACGACCGTAAGAGTAGGTCGATGGCGGTTATCACGCCCGTAATATTTACATTATACTATTATGAGTTCATATTTTTTGACAATTTTATATAAAGTCGTATACAGTTTAATTTTTGTAATGTATTGGTTATATAATATATATGTTTGTAAGTGTTCTTTCCCAAAATGGTCAAGAAACTATATCTTAAACGTTCTTATATTAGACATTGTCCTTGTGATATATTAATGTGCGTGTCAGTAATTAAAGAAAGATAATGTATCATATCTTACGTGTTTTTTTAATGATTATCGTTCCTGAATTATTTACACGTATGCGATTCAAGTACATACAACGTAGTAGTAGATACGTTTCCCATTGTCACTTCTATTATACGTGTCACTTACGATTATCGTTTATGAATTATTTACACGTATGCGATTCAAGTACAGACAACGTAGTAGTAGATACGTTTCCCATTGTCACTTCTATTATACGTGTCACTGACGATTATCGTTCCTGAATTATTTACACGTATGAAATTCAAGGACAGACAACGTAGTAGTAGTTTACTGGATTATCGTTACTGAATAATTGACACGTATGTGACTTATCGTTCCTGAATTATTGATACGCCTATTATACGAATTATCGTTCCTGAATTATTTACACGTATGAGATTCGAGAACAGACAACGCAGTAGTAGTTTACTGGATTATCGTTACTGAATAATTGACACGTATGTGACTTATCTTTCCTGAATTATTTACACGTATGAGATTCAAGGACAGACAACGTAGTAGTAGTTTACTGGATTATCGTTACTGAATAAGTGACACGTATGTGACTTATCGTTCCTGAATTATTGACACGCCTAATATACGAATTATCGTTCCTGAATTATTTACACGTATGAGAATTGAGGACAGACAGCGTAGTAGCAGATACTTTTCCCATTGTCACTTTTATTATACGTGTCACTAAGGACAGACAACGTAGTAGCAGTTGACTGGATTATCGTTACTGAATAATTGACACGTATGTGACTTATCGTTCCTGAATTATTGATACGCCTAATATACGAATTATCGTTCCTGAATTATTTACACGTATGAGATTCGAGGACAGACAACGTAGTAGTAGTTTACTGGATTATCGTTACTGAATAATTGACACGTATGTGACTTATCTTTCCTGAATTATTTACACGTATGAGATTCAAGGACAGACAACGTAGTAGTAGTTTACTGGATTATCGTTACTGAATAATTGACACGTATATGACTTATCGTTCCTGAATTATTGACACGCCTTATATACGAATTATCGTTCCTTAATTATTTACACGTATGAGAATTGAGGACAGACAACGTAGTAGTAGATACTTTTCCCATTGTCACTTTTATTATACGTGTCACTAACGATTATCGTTCCTGAATTATTTACACGTATCCGATTCGAGGACAGACAACGTAGTAGTAGTTTACTGGATTATCGTTACTGAATAATTGACACGTATGTGACTTATCGTTCCTGAATTATTGACACGCTTAATATACGAATTATCGTTCCTGAATTATTTACACGTATGCGAATCAAGGCATAAAACGTAGATATTAAAATGTAAAGTTACGTGGCATCAGTATAAATTCACTTTATTACATAGATATTGACGTATAAACCATATTCGGAATCACTGAAATACGTGTTGAATTATATAGACACAATCCACTTCATTCTTCGAATCTGTACACAAAACGTAGAAATTCAACATGTAAATTTACATTACAACAGTATAAATCCACTTCATATATGTTATCCAGCTTTTGCATCAATGAAAAACTTATTGAATTATATAGACACACTCCAATCACGTTTTAATAAATATTCCTCTTATGTATTTCACATGTTCTTAATGTGTAATGTATAAGAATAAATATTTATTTTTTATACGGAAACGCAAAACTGATAATTAAATAAATGTAAATGTAAGCCATACCTCTTTACTTTGTATATAGTAAATTAATACCATAATACACAAGCACAACTTGAATGATAGCATTTGCTCAAATGTCAATGAACAGTTTATGTTTGAAAAAAAATAAACGTCCACAAAAGAAAAGCAAACAAGCACACTTAATGACAGTATCCACTTAACTTTGAGTGATTAGCTGACACATTTAACTGTATACTAATTAGTGTTTGTAAAGAAAACTTGGATGCGCTGAAGCCGTTAGTTACATTTCTAGAAATAGTATATATACTTGATAAAAACAGAAACATGTCAGATAATCTGTTTCTTCTAAGAAGCAAAGTCAATCTACGCAACCTTTACGATGGCTAATGTTACTTACGACAGATGAGGATGAGTGGCCCGCTTTAGGCGATTATAAGGTATGTATAACTAATAAGTCTCTATCCACAATAGAGTCTTACGCATTTATTGCTGTAACACCACCAACACAACCACCATCAACAACAGACACAATCACTGTTAAACCACATCCAATGGTAACAAACGCTATGGTTAAAAAACAACAACAAATGGAGTCGACCACAACAACACACATTACGCACACTAGAGTGAGTATTCTGTTTTCACTAATTGAATGCACAAACAGATTCAGCAGCTTACATATTGAACCAACGTATGAATATGGCGAGGAGTTAGTGCAACCTACATCAGTAAAAAACAAGAAGTCTAAAACAAAGAAACTCAAATCTAAAACAAACGCAAAAATGACACAAACTCCACATGCTACAGGGGATACACCACCATCAGCACCAACAACACTTAAAGGCGGAGGGGACGATGATATCATACATGGTAAAACGTTTCAAACATATGTCGAATTAAAAAATATTTTGAGCAGTGTAAGTTAAAACTGCATCACCAATGAAGATTTCAGATTCAAGAAAGAACGCTGATGGTAGTTCTGAGTTTCCTTATCTTTACGTAGTATACGTATGTAAACACTACGGAAAACCACGTGTACGAGGAAATTCAGTTCGGCCTAACCAGTCATACTTCCCAACGCACTGTTCTGTAAAAATTCGACTTGCATTAGATAAAAAATATGGTTATAAAGTAACTTTTGTTGAAGAAACGCATAACCACGCGGTATCATCCGAAACATTAAAACACTATCCGACACAAAGGAGATTAAACTCAGAAATAAAAAAAATCAAACCACTTATCTCCATGGATGTGAAAACTAACAACATAAGAGAACACGTAGAACAAATAACAGGCAAATGCATTCAAAATAAAGATATTCATAACATGCACGCACACGTTAGAAATAACAATCAACAAGGCAGAACGGAATCACAATTACTATACGACACAATTGAGGAATTTAAAAAAATGACCCCGGATGGACAATACTTTTAGAGCTTGGTAAAGCTTCTTTTTATTCAAACTTCATTTGAAAAGAAAGAAGAAAACGTTTAAAGAATATCCAGATTTTTAGTTGTTCATGGATACAACTTACAATCTAAATATTGAAAATTACCCACTGTTCTGTAAAAGACGAAGTTTATATACGGTGCTACAAGGTTCTCAATAACTTTGAGGAATACATATATATATTTTATTATTATAACATAATCGTTTCATAAACCACCTCTGGCGCGGTCTTAAAAGCCCGTAAGTTAAGGTTGTGAGATACAATTATCCATATATATATTATATAGTTATTACAATTATTATAAAACATTTCATAAACCACCCCTGGCGCGGTCTTAAAAGCCCGTAAGTTAAGGTTGTGAGATACAATTATCATATAATTAGTATAAAACATTTCATAAACCACCTCTGGCGCGGTCTTAAAAGCCCGTAAGTTAAGGTTGTGAGGTACAATTATCATTTTTAATATTTATAAACAATTTCATAAACCACCTTTGGCGCGGTCTTAAAAGTCCGTAACTTAAGGTTGTGAGATACAAGAAATAATATGTATAATCTATAGTGGGAATATCTGTCTATGCAATACTTGGTAAATGTTACATAGACCACCACCTGATGAGACTCGCTGAGGAGTCGAAATAGAAAAAAAAGTCAAGAAAAAAAGCAATATATACTATTTATTATTTATTTACTAACAAGTTTTCCCAAAATACAATATC
The DNA here is from genome assembly GCA_037043455.1 of Cyrtodaria siliqua. NCBI lineage: Eukaryota > Metazoa > Mollusca > Bivalvia > Adapedonta > Hiatellidae > Cyrtodaria > Cyrtodaria siliqua. Next base: position 22,145 of record JAWPHD010011310.1, read on the forward strand.
CAATTTAAAAAATACATGTAACAAACAAGTATAAAACCTTTTTATACATGTCACTAACTAATCTCCTTATTGACACTTATTACTTGATACGTTTCCCATTGTCACTTCTATTATACGTGTCACTAACTAAAAATCTCCTTATTGACACTTACCGTAGAGTCATTATTGCGGTTCGTGTAATTCTCATATACGTGTCACTAGACAGGTAACACGAATAAAAGTATACGTGTAAATAGCGTCGGCCAAAATATAAACAATCATAATACAGTTACAGTAACTGTTGTCGTACCCAGAGTATCTAACCCTGTTACTTACGCAGCAGTAAAACCTGCTGATTGTAGTGCTCTTGGTGGAATTAGCAGCTGCTGGTCTATTGATGTCAGCAGCCGATTTCGAATTCCAACCAAATTAGCATGGTCCATTTTGGAATCGGAATAGAAACAAGAGGTGCAGAAACAAGAGGTGCTTGGTTAAACTATCGAACCAATGAAATTGATGTTCTTATGTTACGCGTAAATTAATCAACCAATGACACGAGTTTCTTATGTTACGCGTAACTTAAGCAGCCAATGAAATGAGTTTCTTATGTTACGCGTAACTTAAGCAGCCAAAGCAATGAGTTTCTTATGTTACGCGTAACTTAAGCAACCAATGAAGTGTTGTTCTTAAGTTACGCGTAACATAAAAAACTCATTTCATTGGCTGTTTAAGTTACGCGTAACATAAGCAGCCAATGGAAATATGTTCTTATGTTACGCGTAACTTAAGCTTTAGTTACGCGTAACATAAGATAGTATGACCCTGGCGGCCAGAACGGCATCATTTACGCTGCGTTAAGTGTAGTTACGCGTAACTTAAGCCTATGTTACGCCTAACTTAAGCCTATGTTATGCGTAACATAAGGAGCTCTATTCATTGGCTGCTTAAATTACGCGTGACATAATTTGGTTACGCGTAACATCTTCATCGTTATGACCCTGATGGCTAACCATAACCGTACGATGACAATACCGCAGGTCACTTTGAAGACAATATCTAAACCAGCAGGGGCGGTCTAAGATCGTCTAAGGCGGAGCTATAGAGTGATTAAATGGCGGTGCTATATTATCTTAAGATTCTTACATATTTTGCATTTCTTTACTACTGCAGTATGCATATGTGAATGTAAAACATTGTTATAAATATGAAGATAATGAACGATTTTACAAATAAAATGTCGTAAAATTAATATTGAATATAATATAATATATATAAGAAGGTATTGTTAATGTTTTGAAGTTTTCTGAATCTGTATAAAGTTGATATGGACGTGTTCGTAGAGCAGGCTGCTCTGTTTATGGTTGATTTAACTCTGCCAACCGGCTTTGGAGACACTAGCATGCTAAAATAATTCAAAATCCAAAGGGTCTTAACTTTTCCAAGTTATGAAACCTGCATGTAAAAGTTGTAAATAATTTATTTTTTTATTGAAACGTGTAGAGTTTTATGTTGTTGTGTTTGCAGCCTTGGTAACATTCTAGTGTATTAAGTCATTGAATGGAACAGCAAGGTCTAGAATGAAGTGGTCTTTGTAGTACACAGGCGTTATTATAACAAAGGGTTATTGAGAAAAAGCCCAGACAAGAATTTTCTATTTGACTACCAAGTAATTTGACTACCAAGTATGACATGCATTGAAATACAAAGGGCCATAACTCATTGGAACATTATCGAATTGGAAAGTCATGACAGTATGCACATCTCCACTTGATATTGATGTTTTGTAGCAAGTTTCAAGAAATTATAACATGGGGTTTTAGACAAATAGCCCGAACAAGAATTTTCTATTTGACTACATAGTATGAAATGCATTAGAAATACAAAGGGCTATAACTCAGTGGAAAATTATCGAACTGGAACGTCATGATAGTATGGGCATCTCCACTTGAAATTTATACGTGCTAGCAAGTTTGGCGAAATTATAAGAATGAGTTATTGAGATATAGCCCAGACAAGAATGGCATCTACGAACGGACAAGCCGATTCTAGTATACCCGCCTGCAAACTTCGTTTTGCGGGGAGTATAATTATAACATGGGGTTTTAGAGACATAGCCCAGACAAGAATTTTCTATTTGCATACCAAGTATGAAATGCATTAAAAAAACAAAGGTTCATAACTCAGTTGAAAATTATTGAACCGCAACATCATGAGAATATGTACATCTCCACTGTTACTTCCTAGCAAGTTTCTCTAAATTCTAGCAAGGGGTTTTAGAGAAATAGTACAGACAAGAACTTTGCTTTATATATATATTAGAAATACAAAGGGCCATAACTCAGTAGAAAATAATCAAACCGCATGATAGTATGCGCATCTGCACTTGATATTGATACTTCATAGCAAGATTCGCGAAATTCTAACAAGGAGTTTTAGAGGAATACCTGGACAAGAATTGTGTATTTATATATATATAAAAGAAATATAAAGGGTTATAACTCAGTGGAAATTATCGGACCGGAACGCCATGATTGTATGCGCATCTCCACTTGATACTGATACTTTCTAGCAAGTTTCGAGAAATTCTAAGAAGGAGTTATTGAGTAATAGCCTGTACAAGAATTGCGTCTACGGACAGACGGACAAGCCGATTCCAATATGCCCCCACCCCACTGCAAACTTCGTTCTGCGATGGTATAATTACCAATCAACAGTTTTGACTGTTGACCGGCTTGTTATAAATCATGTAATAAAACAGTTATTGAATGGCATTGCTGGTCAATAGTAATACTATTTGCCCTCGGTGCATGGAAGGGTCATGTGAACTATTGACCTCGGCCTTCGGCCTTGGGCAATAGTTCACAAGATTCTTCCATGCACATCAGGCAATAGTTATACTATTGACCGGCAAGCCATTCAATAACTGTATAATGTTCACACTAAATACAAACCAGCGGAGTACTAGCAGGAATATACACCTCTTCAGCGATATCTGGCAGCTCATCTGCGTCAAACTGAAAGTGAAAGCATACCATGTGTTTTCCTTGTAATTGGTGTAAATTGTTTTGCGTGTAACTTTTTTTTTGTAATTGTGCAAAAATGTTTTTCTTTGCCATCATCTTCACATCATGTGGATTTAAACGCAAGATTTTGGTCCATATTTATATACCGATATTAAATATATACATAAAAAAAAATCAAAGGGTCGCAACCCATGTAACAATGATGAAATCAGAAGTCTTTTTCTTCGCTTACATCTTCAAATCATACTTCATCAGCATGAAACATATTTAAACAATCTGCCTTTAAGAAGAGTTATTACATAATATTAGGATGAATGCCAGACAGACAGACAAGCTCAAACCAGCATGACCCCCTTCAATTTGTTTGGGGTGGGGGTGGGAGCATTAAATAATTCGGAACACTACATGTTATATATAAGTAATTTTGGTAGAAGCTCAAAATCAATACCACTTATTAGATTTGGACAAGACAAGAAGTCGCCACAAAATTTAATTTTACAAATCTATTTCGTATCTGTTGTGGCCATATAGGGTAAAGCAATGTGATGTTTCACGAATGTTCATCCAGTAATCGTAGAGGTATAGGTGCCATGACAAATAGTTTCAAGACAGACAGCCAATGAACCAGAGTTAAGAACTAACCTCAGCCTCAAATGGACGAACGTACAAAGCTGACCTCTTAAGCACTTGCTTAAGCTCTTTTACCGTATGTACTGCAGGTAGGCTCTCCAATTGCCTTCCTGTCTGCACACTTGAACAGCGTAACAATTCGAAGTTTACGAGTACATCGAAGACCTCTTTTATTTTTAGGTTTAACTCGTGCAACGTTGCTGCACTTTTTATTGTAATCCTTTCTTTTTTCGATGTTGGCACTGAAATTCAGGTTCATTATACATATTAAACTTAGTTGTGTTAGTTATTACATATTTACATTTCTAATGTATCCCCTCCCAGGCACTCGAATATAACTAGAAACATTCAGTTTAAATTTAGAATCTTTTACGAACTCTAATTAAATTAAAATCATTCATTTGCTCTTTCATCAATTGCTGCAGGCATGTTTAAATAAAATGTGATATAAATAACTAACAATAATTGTAAGAAGACAACAGATCTCGCCTTGTGGGGCAAAGTCAAAAGCAGAGGCAAATAGAAGTGGGGGAGAGAATGATGAGTGGGTCAGTTTGGTGTGGGTATGGAGTGTAAGGGTGTGATGGGTAAGTGCAGCTTCATTGTGAAAAAAACAAAAGATTTAAAAAAATAAATAAGTTTGACCTTTCTCAAAGTTTAAAAAGATTAAAGTTGTTCTAAGTATGCAATTGACCTTGGCGAAAAATCAATCTGACCGGTGGGAGGGTCACTGGGTGTGTATTTGAAAGACGTTGCCATAGACAACCTACATACCAAATATGAAAGCCGTATCTCAAAGGGTTTAAAAGTTAACCCAAGGTCAAACTCAAACTGAGACAAGCTACATATCAAATATGAAAGCCATCCCTCAAAGAGTTGAAGAGTTAAAGGGTCTTAGAAAAACTTAAACCTGCTGTATACAGACGCCGCCGACGCTGGGGTCATGGCAATAGCTCCCCAGATTTTCGTCACAGTGAGCTAAATTAGAATATGTTTTGTATTAACAGATTTTATTTCATCGATACATTAGCAAGCTGTATATTTTCATGAAGCATGAGTGAAATATTTCTTTAAGAGATCTTGATGAAACAAAACTTCCCTACCATCGAGTGAAGGATTTCCACATAATCGAACACAGGTGTTAAATAATCTCTTACATAGACAGGATACATTTCTTCATAAATACATGCATCAATCATTCACTGATAGATAGAAATGTAATAAAATCTGTAATTCATGACAAAATAAATAAATGTTTATTTATGTCTTATAAACAATGTTGGGAGAAGGCTCGTTGACCCAATCAACATGACCAAATTAAATGAAAATACACTAAGGCTAAATATAATTATACCTGAGTTTACTGTAACCCGACCGATCCTCTGAAAACACCCCCAACTCCATTTTTTTGTATTGAAAAAAAAAATAAAACTTTTTTTTTTGTAAAAATAATTACGTTTACGCAATCACGGCCGACTCATGTGCTCATTGTCCTGCTGTTGGAACTGACCCTCTTACAGACATGCGAAAAATAAATTAAACTGTTTTACCCCTTTGCAAAAATTGCAAGTGATTGGGAAAAGAGCCAGTTGTTGCCATGCCTTTTGGGAAACAATAAGACATACACAATTTAATATTGTTATCTATTGTAGTTTTTAAAATACCACATTTTCCTATTCATCAAAGCTCATCGCCACCTGAAATGTAACTTCGCCAAAAAATAAAATAAAATGCCTACCTACCTACCCTATTTTTTCAGCAATGTTACAGTAAACACACGTATACTTTTATTTGGCCTAAGTAATAACCTGTGTCTCCCCTTTTCCTTTTTGTTCGTACATTGACTGACCCACTGCAAATCAAAGTAACGTCTACGTGACATTCTTTATTCGACTGTCTTCTAGGAGCTGCTACCCTTGGATTTAGACGAAAGTGATTGAAACTGTAAAACAAGTTAAGAGAAATCATGTAACTTTTTTGTTCATAATACTCCTTTCCTTTCCTTTCCAACATGAAATGACCATAGCGCTTTGGGTGTAGCACACCCATTGCAGCACAGGAAGTGTCGGCGTGGGGCAGTCGCATAATGGTAAAAAAGGGCATTTTCACTAATCCAGTGTGGCAATTCTGGTTTGTATCACATTGTTGATCTATTTGTGACATGTTAATTTGTGAGCGTTGTCATGTTAAAATCGTGAGTTTTGAATTTTGTTTGGCTATATAGAAATTAGTGACTGTATCCTATTTTTTGGCTTCTCAATGTTTATGTGACACTGGTGGAATGTATCTAATCCCTGCAACTTTTTTATTTGTTTATTGTTAATATTTAAAACTTTTATACTATTATATACGTTTATACATTTATTCTACAAACATCGTTACATGTCTTTGTTAGATAGACATGCGCCATTCCTGGGTCCGTAGGAGGGGTTTAGAATTATTGTTTATATTGTATCTTTCTGTGTGCTATCCTCTCGCTTTTGAAGAGCTAAAACGGTGTACATATAAAATCACTCCTTGCTAAAAATCAAAGTCATATTAGGCCCAACTTAAATACTAAATAAATCTGGGCTATATAATTTTATATTGTGTAAACATCTCAACAAAATGAATATAAGTAATAAACTGTTTATCAGAAATCAGTGACCGTTTCGATTTATTTATAGACCATGCTGTAAATTTTAGCCCGCGGAAAATATAAACAATCACGCGCTGGAAAATATAACGGAGTGTCTATTGATACGTATGTAAAAATAACACAACCGTAAGAGTAGGTCGATGGCGGTTATCACGCCCGTAATATTTACATTATACTATTATGAGTTCATATTTTTTGCCAATTTTATATAAAGTCGTATAAAGTTTAATTTTTGTAATGTATTGGTTATATAATATATATGTTTGTAAGTGTTATTTCCCAAAATGGTCAAGAAACTATATCTTAAACGTTCTTATATTAGACATTGTCCTTGTGATATATTAATGTGCGTGTCAGTAATTAAAGAAAAATAATGTATCATATCTTGCGTGTTTTTTTAATGATTATCGTTCCTGAATTATTTACACGTATGCGATTCAAGTACAGACAACGTAGTAGTAGATACGTTTCCCATTGTCACTTCTATTATACGTGTCACTTACGATTATCGTTCATGAATTATTTACACGTATGCGATTCAAGTACAGACAACGTAGTAGTAGATACTTTTCCCATTGTCACTTTTATTCTACGTGTCACTAACGATTATCGTTCCTGAATTATTTACACGTATGAGATTCAAGGACAGACAACGTAGTAGTAGTTTACTGGATTGTCGTTACTGAATAATTGACACGTATGTGACTTATCGTTCCTGAATTATTGACACGCTTAATATACGAATTATCGTTCCTGAATTATTTACACGTATGCGAATCAAGGCATAAAACGAAGATATTAAAATGTAAAGAAAACGTGGCATCAGTATAAATACACTTTATTACATAGATATTGACGTATAAACCATATTCGGAATCACTGAAATACGTGTTGAATTATATAGACACAATCCACTTCATTCTTCGAATCTGTACACAGAACGTAGAAATTCAACATATAATTTACATTGCAACAGTATAATTCCACTTCATATATGTTATCCAGCTTTTGCATCAATGAAAAACTTATTGAATTATATAGACACACTCCAATCACGTTTTAATAAATATTCCTCTTATGTATATCACATGTTCTTAATGTGTAATGTATAAGAATAAATATTTATTTTTATATGGAAACGCAAAATTGATAATTAAATAAATGTAAATGTAAGCCATACCTCTTTACTTTGTATATAGTAAATTAATACCGTAATACACAAGCACAACTTAAATGATAGCATTTGCTCAAATGTCAATGAACAGTGTATGTGTGAAAAACATTAAACGTCCACAAAAGAAAAGCAAACAAGCACACTTAATGACAGTATCCACTTAACTTTGAGTGATTAGCTGACACCTTTAACTGTATACTAATTAGTGTTTGTAAAGAAAGCTTGGATGCGCTGAAGCCGTTAGTTACATTTTTAGAAATAGTATATATACTTGATAAAAACAGAAACATGTCAGATGAGCTGTTTCTTCTAAGAAGCAAAGTCAATCTACGCAACTTTTATGGCTACTGTTACTTACGGACAGATGAGGATGAGTGGCCCGCTTTAGGCGATTATAAGGTATGTATAACTAATAAGTCTCTATCCACAATAGAGTCTTAAGCATTTATTGCTGTAACACCACCAACACAACCACCACCAACAACAGACACAATCACTGTTAAACCACATCCAATGGTAACAAACGCTATGGTTAAAAAACAACAACAAATGGAGTCGACCACAACAACAGATATTACGCACACTAGAGTGAGTATTCTGTTTTCACCAATTGAATGCACAAACAGATTCAGCAGCTTACATATTGAACCAACGTATGAATATGGCGAGGAGTTAGTGCAACCTACATCAGTAAAAAAACAAGAAGTCTAAAACAAAGCAACTCAAATCAAAAACAAACGCAAAAATGACACAAACTCCACATGCTACAGGGGATACACCACCATCAGCACCAACAACACTTAAAGGCGGAGGGGACGATGATATCATACATGGTAAAACGTTTCAAACATATGACGAATTTCAAAAATATTTTGAGCAGTGTAAGTTAAAAACTGCATCACCAATGAAGATTTCAGATTCAAGAAAGAACGCTGATGGTAGTTCTGAGTTTCCTTATCTTTACGGAAAACCACGTGTACGAGGAAATTCAGTTCGGCCTAACCAGTCATACTTCCCAACGCACTGTTCTGTAAAAATTCGACTTGCATTAGATAAAAAATATGGTTATAAAGTAACTTTTGTTGAAGAAACGCATAACCACGCGGTATCATCCGAAACATTAAAACACTATCCGACACAAAGGAGATTAAACTCAGAAATAAAAAAAATCAAACCACTTCTCTCCATGGATGTGAAAACTAACAACATAAGAGAACACGTAGAACAAATAACAGGCAAATGCATTCAAAATAAAGATATTCATAACATGCACGCACACGTTAGAAATAACGATCAACAAGGCAGAACGGAATCACAATTACTATACGACATAATTGAGGAATTTAAAAAAATGACCCCGGATCGACAATACTTTTAGAGCTTGGTAAAGCTTCTTTTTATTCAAACTTCATTTGAAAAGAAAGAAGAAAACGTTTAAAGAATATCCAGATTTTTAGTTGTTCATGGATACAACTTACAATCTAAATATTGAAAATTACCCACTGTTCTGTAAAAGACGAAGTTTATATACGGTGCTACAAGGTTCTCAATTACTTTGAGGAATACATATATATATTTTATTATTATAACATAATCGTTTCATAAACCACCTCTGGCGAGGTCTTAAATGCCCGTAAGTTAAGGTTGTGAGATACAATTATCCATATATATATTATATAGTTATTACAATTATTATATTAATTATTATAAAACATTTCATAAACCACCCCTGGCGCGGTCTTAAAAGCCCGTAAGTTAAGGTTGTGAGGTACAATTATCATTTTTAATGTTTATAAACAATTTCATAAACCACCTCTGGCGCGGTCTTAAAAGCCCGTAACTTAAGGTTGTGAGATACAAGAAATAATATGTATAATCTATAGTGGGAATATCTGTCTATGCAATACTTGGTAAATGTTACATAGACCACCACCTGATGAGACTCGCTGAGGAGTCGAAATAGAAAAAAAAGTCAAGAAAAAAAGCAATATATACTATTTATTATTTATTTCAACTAACAAGTTTTTCCAAAATATAATATCCAATTTAAAAAATACATGTAACAAACAAGTATAAAACCTTTTTATACATGTCACTAACTAATCTCCTTATTGACACTTATTACTTGATACGTTTCCAATTGTCACTTCTATTATACGTGTCACTAACTAAAAATCTCCTTATTGACACTTACCGTAGAGTCATTATTGCGGTTCGTGTAATTCTCATATACGTGTCACTAGACAGGTAACACGAATAAAAGTATACGTGTAAATAGCGTCGGCCAAAATATAAACAATCATAATACAGTTACAGTAACTGTTGTCGTACCCAGAGTATCTAACCCTGTTACTTACGCAGCAGTAAAACCTGCTGATTGTAGTGCTCTTGGTGGAATTAGCAGCTGCTAGTCTATTGATGTCAGCAGCCGATTTCGAATTCCAACCAAATTAGCATGGTCCATTTTGGAATCGGAATAGAAACAAGAGGTGCAGAAACAAGAGGTGCTTGGTTAAACTATCGAACCAATGAAATTGATGTTCTTATGTTACGCGTAACTTAATCAACCAATGACACGAGTTTCTTATGTTACGCGTAACTTAAGCAGCCAATGAAATGAGTTTCTTATGTTACGCGTAACTTAAGCAGCCAAAGCAATGAGTTTCTTATGTTACGCGTAACTTAAGCAACCAATGAAGTGTTGTTCTTAAGTTACGCGTAACATAAAAAACTCATTTCATTGGCTGTTTAAGTTACGCGTAACATAAGCAGCCAATGGAAATATGTTCTTATGTTACGTGTAACTTAAGCTTTAGTTACGCGTAACATAAGATCGTATGACCCTGGCGGCCAGAACGGCATCATTTACGCTGCGTTAAGTGTAGTTACGCGTAACTTAAGCCTATGTTACGCCTAACTTAAGCCTATGTTACGCGTAACATAAGGAGCTCTATTCATTGGCTGCTTAAATTACGCGTGACATAATTTGGTTACGCGTAACATCTTCATCGTTATAACCTTGATGGCTAACCATTAGCGTACGATGACAATACCGCAGGTCACTTTGAAGACAATATCTAAACCAGCAGGGGCGGTCTAAGATCGTCTAAGGCGGAGCTATAGAGTGATTAAATGGCGGTGCTATATTATCTTAGGATTCTTACATATTTTGCATTTCTTTACTACTGCAGTATGCATATGTGAATGTAAAACATTGTTATAAATATGAAGATAATGAACGATTTTACAAATAAAATGTCGTAAAATTAAAATTGAATATAATATAATATATATAAGAAGGTGTTGTTAATGTTTTGAAGTTTTCTGAATCTGTATAAAGTTGATATGGACGTGTTCGTAGAGCAGGCTGCTCTGTTTTCATCTTTCTCGCAGATGTGGGTGGGGTGGGGGAGGGATATTGTCGCAACAGACGGAGGCCTCTTGGTCGTGAGGCAATATGCTAACCCCACGACCGCCGTCTCTAAGACGAAAACATACAAGTTATGCTTCTCCCTGATAACTGTCCTCCAAATATAGATATTCAGATAATTCCAATGGGTCATAAGACCCGTGAGGATACAACAAATACATATAAACTTGACAGCGATAGTGAAATATATATCCAACATTCAACATAAACAATATCATAAAAAAACGGCTATTGTAAATGTATTACTTATATACCATGTATACCAATGATTTTCTAATTTCAAAGGCTTTATATATAAAGACGCTAAGGTTTTGCAGTGTCTTTTTGTTTTCGCATTTGAAAAGTTCTAAAAATGTGATCATGTTAGGTCTTTTCCAAAAGTATTTACTTATGTAATGATTTCTTATTTCATTAAACATGCTACATTCAATAACACAGTGATATTCGTCTTCAAGTGTATTTGCAGACGACGCATATTCTTTCACGTATTGGTTTACTGACTGGTTTTTGCCATCTTCCAGCTTCTATTTCAAGGGTATGAGAGGACACACGTAACTTTGACATTGTCTGTCTAAACTTTGGTATGTTTACGAGTTTTAGATATGGCTTAAGATCAAAATTATAATCAACAATCAGTTTATAAAAATTTGCCCTACTAGAATTCTCTAACATTGAACGCCAATTTGAATGAAATTATCATTTATTCTTTGTTTATACAGAATAAAAATAAATTCCTTATTGCCAACCCCTTGAAATAACCATGCATGATAAAAACCAAGTGATTTTAACAATTTTACCCAATTCGTTTTATTTGGATATATCTCAGCATCCACTATCATCACATTGTAAACATGGCGTATATACTTATTTTCATTAACGTTCAATATTTTCAGCCAATACGTAATTATTTTAATATATCTCTGCGTTACAAGACTCGTCCTTCCTAATTCGCCATAACTTAAATCGTTTTGTGTTGATCGTTTTACCTGTAATACTCGTTTGCAAAATTGTGTATGATCTCGTTCTATATGTAATGCTGTTACAAATCCCCAAACATCAGAGCCATAATTTAGAATAGGAACAATAAGTTTTTCGAACAAATCAAATTTGTGCTGTACTTGTTAAAGCGATCCAAATGCGATCCATTAAACGGATCGCATTTGGATCGCATTTTGCATGTTCGCAAACATGGTCCGGGTTAAGGATCGTGATCCTAAAGCGTTTCATTAGCGATTTGTGAGCGATCCAAAAGAAATTGGTTTATAACCATGCGATCCTGAAGCGATCCTTTAAAACATTGTCATTTACAAAGCAGTTTGCTAGAGGTCCATTCAAACATAGTTACTTTTAAGAATGATTCAAAAGCGATCCATTAAAACTGAACATTTACAAAATGGTTTGTTAGCGATCCATTAAAACTTTGCCATTATTGAGCATGATCCAAAAGCGATCCATTATAACAGAACATTTACAAACCGGTTTGTTAGCGATTTATTAAATGTTTGCCATTATTTAGCATGATTCAGAAGAAAATATATTAAAGCAGAATTCATATTAACAAATGTTCATTGTAACCCTTTAACCCAAATGACCACCCATTTTTTCTGGTTTGTAAGGGAACTTGGTGTTTATATGGAAGATGATTGGTTGATCAAATGGTGTTTTAGTGATTTTCTTCACATTTTAGGCTATATATGACGGTAGATGTAATTTTTTTTTGTGGTGAAGACAGACCACCCAATTATTCCTGGGTAGAACAATCAACATTTTCTCACTAAGAAGTCCCAATGGGATTTGAACCCGCAAGACTTGAAGTGGTGAGAGGAGAGGTTTTAAACGCAGCGTCTTTACCATCCTGATCACTGAAGCGATTTATATGGAAGAACATGAGATCTGAATAAAGTGTTGCTTAACAAATTGATTAATAATGGAGCATCACATTACTTGGGACTTGAAAAGGTAACATGGAGTGTCAAGGCTGCATGGCGCAGCGCCATGCTAAAACGGTCTAGGCAAAACATTGATAGACTAAGTCTATATTCTTACTTGCCAAAAGAAACCCAATGACATCAGATCCGTGATGAGTAATCGGTTGCCAATATAACCATGTGTCTTAATTGCTCAATGGTAACTTTGCTGGTATTAAAGCACAATTAGCATGATACCCATGAGTTTGATTCCCGGTCAGAGCATGATTTTTTTCTCCATCTGTTTTGCTAACATTTTTAAAAAGTTTAACAAGCTGGTAGTATATTGGATTGTTTAATTCTTTATCTATAATTTGATATTTTTTAAATTAGCTATCCCGCCAACAACAGCACTTTTTCAAAACATATGTATACCGTTTCTAAGGCCTATTATTGCCAATCTCCACGCAGAGTTATCGTTCCTTGCACTCACATATATCTCTGCTAACTACTAAATAACAAGATTTTGGTAAAACGTGTTAAATTGGAATATGTTTGCCTGAAACTTATTTATTTCTTTTGTAAATATAATTTTCAGAATATCTGCAATTAGATGTTGCAAGATTTGAAATAATGCATGAAAACAATTTAGTTTTAATCGGGACTATTTTAATACCAAACAACTAATGAATCTTTTTTTTTTTTTTTTTTCATAATAACTTTTAGGATCAGCCCCTTAAAAATAGGGTCGGTCGGGCCACCGGAAACACAGGTGTTTTTGTTTTTTAGCCTAAACTTACTGACCACAAGGTATAATATTACATTATAATTTACATATTTTGAGATTCCACTGAACTCTATAGACACAATATAAACAGCTTTAACCAGCCAGGCCAAATACCAAAATTTGATCGTCAAATTGAGAGTTGCCAACTCATAATTCATTTTAAGAACCCGTGAAAAATCTCTATTTTTAATCAGTTCATCATCATATACATTATTATATGATCTGAACATCTGGACAGAGTTTTGATAAATGGTTTTGTAGTGTAATTTTGCCGTTATTTGGTGGGTTAGTTTCTTTAACATTGCATTAGACAACATTGTGTTGTGTGATTGGAGTTGCAGAAGCCAAGTTTGAGTTTGATCAAAATGTGCCAAACTAATTATTAAGAGTCATTGAAGGTTGAGACCAGTTGATCTCAAATAAGTCTTATTTAAAATAGTTTTGCTAAGCACTGTTTTTTCATTCCATGTACATTAAAATCTATCTTCACTCTTCTATGCAAACATACTTGGTTTATCGTTATGAATGGTTTAATCCATGACACAGAAAGATTACGAATCAAGTTAGACCTGAACATTTTGCATTCCTTTGCCCCTTTTTGTTCAATTTACACGAATCACTCGAATCACGAGGTAAAAATAATTTGTCTAAATAATAAGCATGCTAATTAATCTTTCTCAGTGCAATTCAGAATCCGAACATACGACACAAATTCCTTCCTTCCACAGCCACATCTTCTGAATTCCTTCAAAAATCACATTTCATTGTTTCCACAGTCACAACGTCATTGTTTCCGAAGTCATATAAGTAACTGGTTCTTTAAACACTGGTCTGTACTGGAACAAACAGCTCCTGTCTGCAATAAAATTCATTAAAATATATATATAATATATTATATAATTCGGCCGTGAAACAAAATATTAAAGAAACCAAACCAAATAATGCTAACATTACACTACAAAACCGTTTATCAAAACTCTGTCCATGTGTTCAGGTCATATAACAGAGCTCTAGATAAGGTTTTTGCTATTTGGGTTTTTTACCCGTCATTTTTTTATATTTGGGTTTTTAACCCAGTCAAAATAAAATTATCAATATTTATACCCTTCGTTTTTTTATATTTGCTTTTTTTTCTTCAACTATTATAGTTATTGTAAATTTTACGATACTTATGAGTAGTTGAACAAATTGTCAAGTTATGTGCTTGTTTACACACGTGTGTATGCTTTATTTGTTTGTTAAATATTAATAAGGTTTGCTTTTATAATCAAACAATCAGGAAAACAAAGTAAAACAAAAGTAGAATACCTACAGTGGCCTTTAATACTGTTTTATGCATTTTTTCCTACCGCGAACGCTTTTACCTGACATCTTTTCGTATTTTACGGGAACATTTGACAGGATATCAATACGCAGACTGGATTACAGTACCTATTAACGATACCTCAATTCTACACGTTTTATAAAGTAAACATAACCCGAAACCCGTCTGTGAAATGTTCGTTTAGTCAAACGTAGACTCGTTCTCAATATGTTCTAATCGAATCTTGTTTTAGCGTGGTTTTGCGCTGTACTTTAAACAGTTTACACCTTATTGTTTGCTATATAGTGCGGACCTACGATGCCATTGCGTTCGGACGCTGTGGTTTCTATAGGACCCTATATCTCATTTTTGCATCATACAGTACTAGGAACCTATTCTACAAACGTGTGAGGAGTACGGAACAGAACAATTCGACAATCAAGCAAACCATTTAATTCAGAAGATGGAGATTGCGAAACGCGGTGTATTTACGTTTCGGTATGCATTGAAATAAATCGTTTGTGTTTTTCTTATTTTTTTTTACGTTATTAGTATGCATAGAAAGAAATCTTTTGCGTTTTTTTGGCTCATTTATTTGCGTAAATTACGCAGATATGCAGCTTATCTAGAGCTCTGCATATACTAATGACATGTGCTTATTAAAGGTGTAGTTTTATTCACGGTTTCTTAAATGCATGCACGTGAGGTATTTAAGGTTTAGCCTATTGACATACATGCAGGCATTGCGTGATGTCGACAGAAACCTCGCCGGAAAAGTGTGTATCGGGGTCGGTACAGGCCGGGTCCTACCTATCTGTCAAGGCATTGGAATCATGGCTCTATGGTAGGTACACAATCGTGTGGCATTCATGGTTCAGTGGAAGAGTGCCGGACGTGAGATCGGAGGGTCCCCGGTTCGATGCTCCTCCGCACCATGTTCGTTGTGTCCTTGAGCAAGACACTTTACCCACATTTCTTAGTACTGGTTCTACCCAGAAAATCTGAACATAATACCTGAAAGGGGGTGATGCAGTATTAATAGATAAAAATTATATAGATAGATATACATACTACCATAAGAGCCATGATTCTCACGTCTACATATAGGCATGTATTAAAGTTTAAAGAAACTCACCTTAAAATAGTTTGATGTGGTGCTTTCCAGTCAACCACTGAGATGACTATAAACCGGGCCACCATTGCTACTCGCTGGAGTGGATGAAACTTACACTGTTGTTAACCTCTTTGTTATTTTTCTGTGTGTCTGAATGTTAAATGGTATTTCCCTATCAACTGTTAATTTTAACTACAAATGTGTATGTTTTTATTATTTTCCTTTTAAATATCCGATTTAGATACATGTAACTTCGACAATGAAAAAACACTACGACGAATTGTCTTGAGTACGATTTGAAAATAATGAAAGTAAGTACTGAGAGAGTTCTGGAGTAAATATTCAAATCCTACTTGCATTCTAATTAAAACAAAAGACACAAATAAAGGTATGACTTACCACGACGTAATATATGCTTTCTTGGCGTTGGTACGTAGAGAATCGTGAAAAATCATTTTCATTTTCAGGTTTTTAGCAAATCAATCATTAATAATATCACAAAGGCGCCTACAATCACAGACACCCGTAGTTTATCTTTACTCTGCAAGCGTCTCACACGTTTGATTACTTTATTTTGCATTGGCCAATCAGTAATAGAGCTGTTTGGCTGTGTCGCTACATTCCCTTTAACTAAAGATATCAAACATATTTGATTTAAATCAATAATAATGATTTTATAGTGTCTTTTCGGAACATTGAAAGTTCTTTTCGCTAATGCAGAATCAACAAATTATTAACATGGAGAACAACTTTTAAAAAAAACACAATTATCCAGATTTTTTATTCTTATTTACTATTCTTGTCATTGAATTTAACTAATGATATAAAAAATATTTGATTTAAATCAATAATAAAGATTTTGAACTGTCTTTTCGGACATTTCTTTTCTCGAAAAGAACGTTCTTTTCGGTATCTAGTCATACCGTATACTGACATGTAGCTGGCGTACCCATAGCCACCACCACTACCGCCGTAACCTCAATCTCTGCCGTAACCGTAGTCGGCGCACACGAGACCCAACACCATGGCGATGGCAAGGACGGCGAGAGTCGCGGTTTGCATGATTAGTTGAAATACGGAATACCAGTATTAATGCTAGTGTGAATCCTAAGTTATGAAATAATTGTAATCGTAAGATAAACAAGCAATTGCAGCTTTTGAGGTGAACCGGAAAACGAAATAACGGCATGAGACAAAACACAAAGGCATTAACAGTCAAAAAGAAGACAAACAGTTTGCAAGTTTAGTCCTTAAGTTGGCAACAATCATAGAAATTAGCTAATTTTGAAAAAGAAATACATCCAACTTGTCATAAAGCCGGGCACAATTAATTAATTAATACATACCTGTATTTTATCAGTGAATAAAATACAGTTAGTCGTTCGGATGCGAGTAAATAAAATCACTCGTGCTAACGCACTCGTGATATAATTACTACGCATCCGAACTCCTAACTGTATTTTATACACCGATAAAACACAGGTACGTATTTATTGTTTCTTAATTATATTGCACCACTACTATTTTTAAACACCATTCGTCTTGCTGCGTTTCACAACGTCGCAAACTCAATTATGAAAGTTAAGATACTGAAAAGCTGAAAGGTTTTGTTTGTTTGCAAGGTGTTACCATATTTTAATATAAAGGTACTTAAAATACACAAAATAAAATTTTGTCTATAGTAAGAATACAACTATCCTACTTTCTCTATTAAAATAATCTTATCTTACTTATACATAGACATGGAACTTTAAATTATTATCTTTATAATACGACTATATTTAAATACTTTAAGATAGATACATAGTTAAAATCACATGACAGGTTACACATATTTCTACACATTTACTTATAGTTCAATTTTCAACATGTTAATCAATAATCCAAGGATTCTTTCAACACAGCATTATCTACATAAAATAAAAAAAGCTGAAAACCCTTTCTGCCACTTCTGCCACCAAGACGAGACTATAGTTCATATGTTTTTGACCTGTCCTTCATCTCAGAATTTTTTAACACAGATAAACTCTTTCTTTTTAACAAAAAACATAAATCTGAATCTGTCAGAACAAGCATTTATTTTTAACACAGGTGAAGAACAATCGACTGTAGAGTTACAAATTATTTTAGAAATGAAATACTATATATTTACCTCAAAACGACTTAAAACACCGCTCTCCCTTACCCCAATGATATACAGACTAAAGTATCTGTATGAAACACATAGACAAATCGCAATTAGAAATAATCAACTAGAAAGATTTGAAAATTCATGGAGCAAGTACAAAACCATTATAGATTAATCAGTATTATACTAACTCCTATCCATGCACTCCTCCGGGTACAATTTTAGAGCAAACCCAAGACACTGACAATTCGTAAATAAATTATATAAATATTGAATATTTAATACTTACATATACAATTTTTATAAGCAGATGGGCCTTTGGACAGCAATCAACTGTTAGGTAAAGAAGTTGTTGTTTTTTCTTAAACAGAATTTTTCTTTTTCTTCCTGAAATCATAATGTTTATGCTCCCTGCCATGACCGTACAATACTTGTATATTTTCTGTATTAATTGTAATTTCATTATACTAAAATATTATTTCATATAAATGTTGTGGCGACTTTCATGTTTTTCGGAGGCGGTTTAACCACAAAGATAAAATAACAACCAAATCTAGTTTTTACAGTTTAATCGTAATGATAATTTATCTATCATATAGATCTAGAAACTCAACGTAATTTGATTCCTAAAGATATTGTGAATATCTTTTCATAAAGACAAATATACTTTCTAATTTCCTTTACATTCAACTGGTAAATCTCAAATGATTCTATTTATAATTTAGCCCAAATCCAAAGAACACATACCCAAAATATAGACTACCCCGTTTTACTGACAAAATCGTTCTCCTTTTGAACTGACAAAACCGAAGCTTATATAGTGCCAAAGTTCCAAATCCCGCGGCTCGCAGAATTCAGCCAAAATTCTGCGGAGTCGCAGAATACCAGAATGATGCTGGCAGAATTCGGCAGAATTCCACAGAAATCGCAATACAGTTGAATGAAAGTTATAATAATTTTACCCAAGACAAATACTTAATACATAAATTACCCGTGGTGAGAAGAAGAAATCAATCTCCGCAATATGATTTACCTTCGACACAAAACCTTTCGGCCTTCTTGTTTACAATTAAACGCTCACGCCCTCCTATGCTCACGCCCTCCTGTGACGTAGTCGATATAAGGCGCCCCCTGGCGAGTTAGTCGTGATAAAATAAACATGTGTAATTCCTACATAAAACACGGAATAACGATTAACGATGTAAACAAGATACCTCAACGAATTCCAGGTAATCCTATCGGTTAACTAAGATGTAAACATCAATGTTCAACGAGGTTTAACTGTTTACAATTCGAGATAAAGTTGAATTCTTAAATACAATGTTACACTTTATTGTTACCCCACCCACTTATGTTTTAAATAGCGGTAAATTTGAATAATGAAGCAATTACTATGATTATCATACTAAATAGCTATATTGGACAGAACCAAGGGTTCACATTACCCTTCCCTTAAACTAGTTTGTGTCCTGACAAAAACAAACTTTTATACATCAACATCTCTTTAAACTCACAGAAGTAAGTATTCTGACTTAATGCACATATTCTGAAATAATCTTAACTCTTAAGTTCAACAATATACAACAATTCATGTTAATGCGAATGTCTATTTTGCATATTATATCAACTATATGACAAAAAACAGTCAAAACATCATCATGTCTCAAC
Source organism: Cyrtodaria siliqua (assembly GCA_037043455.1). Taxonomy (NCBI): domain Eukaryota; kingdom Metazoa; phylum Mollusca; class Bivalvia; order Adapedonta; family Hiatellidae; genus Cyrtodaria; species Cyrtodaria siliqua. Next base: position 41,926 of record JAWPHD010011310.1, read on the forward strand.
TACATAAACATCCTAAGTATTACCTCAAATAACCTTAAATTTTAATATATAACAAAAAACTATGCATATACTCAGTAACAATAACATTTGCTCAGGTACAAATTTACATGAAATCTTCCACAGTATCTTAAAGCATAATACAACTGTAGAAGTTACCTTTAAACATTACCGTTTAGAAACTAGTGATGATCAAGAGATTAAGGTTCTATATATTAAATAGAACTAACAATATGGAATATACTTTGTGAAATGCATTACTTGTAGATCGTAGAATTAAAATTTTATGTTTTAATATTTGTTAACAAATTTAGTATAAAATAAAAGAATCTCTGTTTATCTATTATAATCCTAACTCTTAATATGTCTAACACAAATTTCGACTGTTATTACTATATTTCTAAAATCTAATATGAGTATTCTGGCGTGGCTTCTGCTGTGGCTTCTGATGTGGCATCTGGCGTGGCAACTGGTAGTTGTTGTAGTAAGGAACTGGTCTGTTTTCCTTGTAGTGCGGTCTACAGTTATTTTTAGGACTATGGCGATGTAGTGCACTTGGCTGAGCCAGCTGTTTTGATTGATTTTCTCCAATTGTGTTAGTAAGTTCTTTCATTTCATGAATTAGTTGTCCTAAAGCAAGTCCCATTGTTTTAATTTCATTTCTCAAGTGCTGCACTTCTGCTTTCATCTCATCTTTATACGATGAAGAGGATGACGTTGATGAGCTTGAAGTTGATGAGCTTGACGTTGATGAGCTGCTATAGGAGGAGACTACAGTTGGTGATTTACACACTACAGGTGTCTTGAACGGAGCTCCCCGTTTGGGCGTTGCAAAGGGTGACTCATGGAAAGCAAATGGAGATAACCGATGCCCTTCCAGCATTTCATTCAAAATATACTCAGTTTTGTCTGATTTTAAGGACGTTGTCTGAATGTCAGCTTCATTCATAGCACTTTTAAGTATGTCCACATTTACAGCTGATTGTTTTTTTCTGTTCAGAAAGATATCCCCACTCTCTTCTTTATTTAACCTTTTCATATCCAGCTCTCCAGGAATATAATGTTTTAGATTCTGGAGGAGGCTACCATGCTCGTTTACCTCCTCACCGTTTGCCAACATAGCTTCCACTGTAGCCCTATGTGGAGCGTAATTGTTCCTTATGACGTGTCGTTCCAGATCTGACTGTGGTGTCGTCACAAACTTACAAATAGAACAATAAAAAGGTACACTGTCCAGGGCCGTATGCTTCCTGTAGACATGTAGCATGACTTTAGATCTCTCTCCTTTATATTTGTCAGAAGAACACCTTTGACATTCATACACCCTGCCTCTGTTGTTCACGAACCTAAAGTCTGCCTCGCTCATCATATTAATTGGTCTAGTGTTGGGGAACATCACTGACGTTCTGCAAATACAGTGAAATATAGGTGAATCCTGGGTCATATACTATATGACATATATGATATTTACTTAATTTATATCTTTAAATCTGTACTACTCAAGTAATGCTTTCACTTGATTTTTCATTATTTTTTTTTTTTTTATATTTATTATATACATGTAAGCTGTATATGCTTTATATACACTTTTTACATTATATTTATATTTTGTCGAACTTGTGTTAATACACATGCATACATCTACTCATTTTAAAACTGAAACATACATTCAAAATTTAATATTACTGTATTTCATATTTATGAACAATTTCATATATAATAAATATTTTCTGTACAGTATTATTTTACAACACTCGCGATCAATATGAATAGATATACATATTCACATTCAATATTAACTAGCGTGCATCTACATTATCCTTATATCAACTGCGACAATTTTGCATTTTAAGCCTTCATATCCATCTGTGGGGATTCTACTTTAATGATCTATTCAGAACCCATTTTGGTGGTGCTGACCCTTTATAAGGTTTTAGCTTATCATGATGTACTACTTTAACATCTGACATAGATTTTGAAAATTGTAACACATAATTTTGGTCACTAATTTTCTTTTCGACAAGAAATGGACCTTTATAGGGCACTACTAACTTTGTGCATACTGCTTCTTTTCTCTTTATATTGAGATACCATACTATATCATCAGCTTGTACTGATTAAATGATTTGCTCGATTCACTCAAATCCTTTTGGCGTTTTGCTGCCTTTCCAATGTGTTCTCTATATATTTCATGTGATTTTTGCATTTTTTCTTTTAATTTCATGACATACTGCCCATAAGAAGACACTACTTCGTTGTTATTTGCTTGACTACCGAATGCTATTTCAGCTGGCAAACGGACTTCACGACCTAACATGAGCAAATTTGGGGTCATTTTGGTAGTTTCATTTGGAGTGGCTCTGTAGGCCGCTGCTAAACAACCTAGATTCAAATCCAAATCAGTTTGATTGTCAGTTAGATATGCCCTTATCATTCTAGTCAATGTTTTGTTAAAGCGTTCAATTTGACCATTGCCTTGAGGATTCTTACTTGACGTTCTTGTTTTCCTTATTTCAAGAAGCTGACAAAGTTCAGTAAATATTCTGCTCTCATAATTACTACCTTGATCACTATGAAGGGTCATTGGACAACCATACCGTGCTATGACTTCATTTAATATTACTCTAGCTGTTGTCTCTGCAGTTTGATCAGGTACTGGCAATATTTGCACCCACCGCGAAAAATGTGGCGACTTTCATGTTTTTCGGAGGCGGTTTAACCACAAAGATAAAATAACAACCAAATCTAGTTTTTACAGTTTAATCGTAATGATAATTTATTTATCATATAGATCTAGAAACTCAACGTAATTTGATTCCTAAAGATATTGTGAATATCTTTTCATAAAGACAAATATACTTTCTAATTTCCTTTACATTCAACTGGTAAATCTCAAATGATTCTATTTATAATTTAGCCCAAATCCAAAGAACACATACCCAAAATATAGACTACCCCGTTTTACTGACCCAATCGTTCTCCTTTTGAACTGACAAAACCGAAGCTTATATAGTGCCAAAGTTCCAAATCCCGCGGCTCGCAGAATTCAACCAAAATTCTGCGGAGTCGCAGAATACCAGAATGATGCTGGCAGAATTCGGCAGAATTCCACAGAAATCGCAATACAGTTGAATGAAAGTTATAATAATTTTACCATTTGATACAAGACAAATACTTAATACATAAATTACCCGTGGTGAGAAGAAGAAATCAATCTCTGCAATATGATTTACCTTCGACACAAAACCTTTCGGCCTTCTTGTTTACAATTAAACGCTCACGCCCTCCTGTGCTCACGCCCTCCTGTGACGTAGTCGATATAAGGCGTCCCCTGGCGAGTTAGTCGTGATAAAATAAACATGTGTAATTCCTACATAAAACACGGAATAACGATTAACGATGTAAACAAGATACCTCAACGAATTCCAGGTAATCCTATCGGTTAACTAAGATGTAAACAGCAATGTTCAACGAGGTTTAACTCACGGTTGACAATTCGAGATAAAGTTGAATTCTTAAATACAATGTTACACTTTATTGTTACCCCACCCACTTATGTTTTAAATAGCGGTAAATTTGAATAATGAAGCAATTACTATGATTAACATACTAAATAGCTATATTGGACAGAACCAAGGGTTCACAATATTGCATGTAAATGTAAAGATATTGTAAGGTGTGGCAAGGGATGGTCCTCCACGACCCTTGCTCCACCAATTGACGGGGAGATTAAACGGGTCGTCAGAAGACGGCTAAAAAAAAAAAATGTTAATAAATAAATAAATAATCCAAGGATATCAAAAAACAAAAGGACTTATAAAATAACAATTTATGTGAGGATTTACTTGAATATGTTTTAAGAAATAATATTTGGAATAGAACATCTGACAGTAAATGACTCTGACAAATATTTACTTAAAACAAAGTGAAATTTGTCTTCAATTTCAGTTAAAATACGTATTTGACAAAGTCTTTCATTTCTTTCAATCATATGTCTTGCATAACGACCTGTCTCAATTCTTAAGCAATGTGAAGATAAACGTAATTTAGTAAAAACACTTCGTAATCTTTTTGTACAGTAAATATTCAGATAGTTTTCATATTCAAAATTATCTTTAACATGTCTATACAAACTTGATAATACTCTATTTTCTTGTAGATCAGTGTTCCATATTTTAATAAAGCAATCCACCTCTGTTTACAGCTATATACAAAATGTATATGATTCAACCTTAAAGGATCATCCCAAACATACATAAAGACATACGTTTTAAGCAGAGACTTTACATTGGATAAACAATTGTTTAAACCACTTTCACAATCAGATAATGAAGATTTATATATAAATGATAAACTTATATTTTCCGTTGTAACTAATTTCAACCAATATCTAACTATTCTAGTATATCTTGTGACAAATAATGGATAACGGCCTAATTCACCGTAAACACCAGAATTACTCGTTGTCAGTTTTACTCCTAGAATGTTTTTACAAAACTTGAGATGAATTCTCTCTATCTCCTTCGATTTTGCGAAACCCTACACTTCAGAGCCGTAATTGGGTATTGATGAGACAAAAGCATCAAATAATTGAAGGGATGTTGTAAGTTTTAGTTCAGTTTTCTTATGATTACAGTTAAAATATTCATAGCCTTTAATGCTTTGCCGCATATAGCCTGTTGATTTAACGTATAGGACCAAATGTAGTTAAATACAACTCCAAAATAATTAAAATCATCCGAAACCTTTAATAATGCTCCGTTATAAGAAAACTTTTCATCAACGTTTACTCTACCTCTTTTACGAAAAACTAAACCTTTGTGTTTTTTTTTCAGTATTTACTTCAGACCCCAAGTTTCACAATATTCATATCGACGATTTAAGCTCATTTGCAGATCTTGCGGAGTATTACATATTAACACCATATCATCAGCATAAAGCTGTAAAATTAAAGAAATGTCATCTATTGATAAACCACTATCTATTCTATTTTGCAAATATAACTCTAAATCTTCAATAAACAATGCCAACATGATCGGAGACATTATCTCCCCTTGCTTCAAATCGACTGAAATCTCAAAAAAATAAATCCGAGAAAGAACCGCAGTATTTAAAGGGGATGATGCACTATTTTCAAACAAGGTTTATTTTAAAGGGCTCTGAATAACTTTAAAAAAGCTGAAAGAATTATTAAAATGCCATGAAAATAATGGAGATATGACCTATTGAAAAGTTGCAAGAAAAAGTAAATGGAGGCTGCCATCTTGGAACGATGACATCATCGCGCCTTTTTACCATATATGGCATATTGACAAAATGTATTTTAAATCAAAGAAAATCGCTGCAAATGAAAAATAACCATACAATTGATACATTTTACATATATATATATTTATTTTTAATCAATTTGCAGTGATATTCTTTGCTTTAAAATGTGTTTTGTCAATATGCCATAAATGGTAAAATGGCGCGATGACGTCATCGTTCAAAGATGACTGCCTCCATTTATGTTCTTTGCAAATTTTCAATAGGTCATATTTTCTTTGTTTTTCATGGCATTTTGATAATTCTTTCAGCTATTTTCAAGTTTTTCAGAGCCCTATTAAATAAATAGTGTTTGAAAATAGTGCATCAACCCCTTTAAGCATGATTTGACAGTGTTATAGAACGAATTATTCTTAGCATTTCCCCTTAATACCAAATTTATATAACTTTAACCACACTGCATTTCTATAAATATAATGAAACGCCTTTTTAAAGTCTATAAAAGCACAATAAAGCCGTTTATTATTGTTGAGATTTTTTCAATTATGCTATGAAGCGCAAAAATTGCATCTACCGTTGATCTGCCTTTCATAAAGCCAAATTGTGCATCCGATACAGTATTATGAATCTCACACCATTTATTAATCCGGGTGTTCAAAATACTTGTAAAAAGTTTTCCCATACAACTTACTAGAGTTATTCCCCTGTAGCTATTAACCACGTCTTTATCACCTCGGTTAAAAAACCTTCAGTCCATTCATCCGGAAAATATCCTGAATCGCTTATTATGTTAAAAATGTCAGTTATATGCCTACCTTAAAAAAGGAAATATTCTGTTTAAATTATAGAAAAGTTATGTACTATATAAATATATTTATATTTGTATATACGCATATTTATAAATGTAAAATGAACAAGAAACATATGCTGTCAGGATGGTTTACAAAGATATTGATACTCACCAGAAAATTGTTAGACCATGCTTATCATAATTTGTTTGAACTGGAACTTGATAGTTTGATATATATTTTGTAGTGGTGACTTGTAGGCCCAGTGGGCTGGGTGTATGATATCCGGAAATGTTGTTTAATATATGCTTGTTTGTACTTGCATGTATATTGTGTATACACATGTCACGTTAATAAATGATTTACTTACTTATATGCCTAGATAAAATATCGCATGTTGAGATAAAGTATCTATTTAAAATATTATCATGTTTTTGTTTAAGGCACGAATTGCCGACTCAACTTCGCTTACAGTAATCCGTTTATCGAGTTCTTCAAATATTGCATCGCCATCATTAAAATTATGATTATTGTTAAAATCTTCAGCTTCTTCTGAAATAGACACTTTTATATCCTTAAACAGTTTTATAAAGTATGGACACAATTCATCCATAGAAATATCAGGATTATTACATTTTCTTTTAATAAATAGTTTTCAAAACTCACGTGGCTTAGAATGGCGCAATTTTTCTAATTCTTTCATTTGTTCAAATGTGTACGATCTTTTCTTTTTCTGAATGAATTTCTTGTAAATCAATTTAGCATTAGCCAGCAACACCCAATTTTCGCCCGACTTGTTTCTGTTAAAGTTGTATAATGCCTCTTTGTAATGTATATGCAATCAGCAGGTTTAAAGTCAAACTAATAATAGGTAAATAAATCGAAACACTAATTTCAATGCTTGATAAACTCTTCAAGATTGCCATGTGTCCCTTTAAAATCAAAATATTAATAAGTTTATTGATTTATCAATACTTCAAGATCACAGCATTTTTCTTTATTTAAACCCAACATTATTTCGAAAACAAGAACAAGTACATGCTGTATGAGTGAACGGTAAACTTTTTTTATTTCAAAACAACTGTTTTCCGTAAAGAGAAATAACTCGAGTCAAAATCTAAATTAAAGGGACACACGACAATCCGTTTTTTTTTCTTCTACATAACTTGCATTTGTTCAGTCATTAATAATAATTATAAGAATAGTTTAAAGCAAATTGTTTTTGCATATTATTTTTTGTTGATAACATTGCACCACTAATATAGTCAAACCTATGGTAAATTAACGAATAAAAGAAATATAAAAAGATCGGACAGGGAAAAGTTGAAAACTCAAATCGTATTTAATTATATGCAAGCCGGTTTAAAAATAAAATGCGGATTAATAAATCGAAACGATATTGTTAAGGCTTGATAAAAGCTGCAAGATTGTCATGTGTCCCTTTAATATTTAAATTGTCATCGACATAATTATGTACATATCTAGATAGGGAGATATTATACTTTAAAACGTTAACTAACCATTAACTTATAGCAAAGAAAATGACAGATAATTTTGTATAAATACAATCTATAATTATATAAAGTTTGTTTTATAACATTATACGTTTAATTTAATGCTGCCTTGTTGGCTATAGAATAGTATATGGTGGGGATTTCTTTATTTACACTGTCCCTTTTTATTGGGATAACATTAGGGTAAATGTGAGGTTTGGTGCACCCTAGAACCTGGTTTAAACCTCCAGACGCCTTTTATGCCACGGTAAACAAAATTGTATAAAAATGCATATGAAAAAAATAATGCTGCCGGGGAAGATTATGTGAAAGATGTTTAAATAGGGCATTATATTCCGTTGTTCTTTGTTTCTGTGTGTGTTTGTGGTTGACTGTCGTCATTAAATGCTGCTTTTGCCTGTTCGATTTTTATATCTATAGTAAGGTTTACTCTGTGGTTTTCTCTGTGGGCACTGTAGATAGAACAGATTCACTCACTCGGCTTCGCCAGACCAGAATATCAATTCCTCGGATGGCTTTAAAATGAGTGTTGATTTGAACATACTTTCGTTAAACCAATTAGTTTAATTTCACACAAAACAGCTTATTTTGCTTCCACGGCAGCATTAATCTTACATAAAAATGAGATTAAAAAAGCGTAAAGCACAACTACTGATGAAATTATAAATATAATTTGAGAGGCTGGCTGTACAAGGGAAGTGATTGAATCAGTAGATATGCATTATGCAAACATGGTGAAATATAAAGCTAAGCCTTTGAGAGGCAGCACTTATTTAGAGTTACCAAAAGAAATTTCTTATCTTTAAAAAAAGGGCTTATGAATATAAAAATGACAAAATATTATGAATTAGGTGGTGCCATCTGGCATATAAATTTACAGTTGCAGCAATATATCTCCAAAGAGTAACATGTACAAAAAGCATATTGATGATCTTGATTAGAAGGGAATTACATTTCCTGTTATTATATGCATTTTACGCTCGTTTCCTAAAGTGTTTATGTTAAAGCATTTCCTATCTGTCAGACCCTTACCTTTGACATTCTAACAAAACAAGAGGGCCTGTGGACGCTCTACTGGCTAAAGATAAAGCTTATGTATAAGGGGCCATAACTCTGTCAAAAATCATTCAACCGAAACATGGCAATGACATACGCAACTAGGCTTGGTACTGATCATCCCTGCCAAGATTCGTTGAAATCCGCCTAGAGGTTCAGGAAAACTAGTCTGTACAAAATTAGTGTATTAAAACCTTTAAGGGGCTATAACTCTGCCAAAATTCATTCAACTGGAACACGGCCATGAAATGCGCAACTAGGCTATGTACTAATTGTCCCTGCCAAAATTCTTTGAAATCCTGATCGGGATAATTAGTCTGGACAACATTTGTGTATTAACACATTAAAAGGGCCATAACTGTGCCAAACATCATTCAACCAGAACACGGCAATGATAGACGCAACAAGGCTTGGTATCCATCATCCCTGCCAAGATACATTGAAACACGGCCAGGAGTACTGAAGAGACTAGTCTGGAAAAAAATTGTGTATTAAAACATTTAAAGGGTCATAACTCTGCCAAATATCATTCGACCTGAATACGGCGTTAATATACACAGCTAGGCTTGATACGATCAGCATTGTCAAGTTTCGTTGAAATCCGGCCAGGGGTACAGGATAATTAGTCAAGACAAAGTTTGTGTATTAAAATTTCTAAAGGGCCATAACTCCGCCAACATAATTCAACCGGAACACGCTATTAGACTTGGTACCGATCATCCCTGCAAAGTTTCATTTAAATCCAGCCAAATGAAGGTCCTTTCGTCTTAACGAAGCAAAATGCAGCATTTCAAAACTAAATCAAGGGTCATTACTCCGTTATTACTAATCCGATTCGGTTGGTTTGCAAACTTGTCCAAGATTTCATTGATGGTAACACTTTGATAAAGGTTGGTAAAGATAGGATGAAAAAAGAAGGCCATGTCGTGTTAATGAGGCAAAATATAGCATTTTTAACTAAATCAAGTGCCATAACTCCTGTATTACTAATTCGATTTGGTTGGTTTTCAAACTTGTCCAAGATTTTATTAATAGTAACAATCTGATTAAGGTTGATAAAGATCGGATGAAAAATGAAGGCCCTATCGTCTTAATAAGGCAAAATATAGCATTTTTAACTAAATCAAGGGCCATAACTCCGCTGTTACTGGTCTGATCTAGCTGGCTCACTTGTGTGAGCTTTCCTTGATATTAACAATCTGATAAAGTTTGGTAAAGATCGGATGAAAAATGTTTCCTCTTAACGAAGCAAAGAAGCAACATTATAGCATTTGCAACTAAATCAAAGACCATAAACTCCGCTGTTACTGGTCAGATCTAGCTGGTTTTGGAACTTGTCTGAGCTTTCATTGATATTAACAATCTGATAAGGCTGGTAAAGATCGGATGAATCATGAAGGCCCTATCATCTTAACGAGGCAAAACAATAGGTCTAATAGTTACAAGTTACAGTGCGTGTTTTGAAGTTATTGTGTGGAAGGTGTATTTCCATATAAGGTCAGTGTGACCTTGGCCTTAAACCGACTGGCCCAAAAAGCAATATGCTTCTCCTTTCACCTAAGGCAATGTACCTATGACGTTTTATGAGTGTAAGTGTTACGGTTTTGAAGTTGTGTGGAATGCATAATTATTTACATATAAGATCTCTGTGACCTTGACCTTTGACATATTGGCCCTAAATGTGATAGGGTTCTTCCTTTCACCTAGGGCAAATGTACCTATTAAGTTTTATGAGTATAGGTGTTCTGGTTTTTAAGTTATTGTGAGGAATGCATATTTCTATATAAGGTCACTGTGACCTTGACCTTTGATCTACTTGCCCTAAAACAATAAGATTCCTCCTCTCAACTAGGGCAATGTACCTATGAAGATTTATGAGTTTAGGTGTTACGATTTTGAAGTAATTGTGTGGAATGCATATTTCTATATAAGGTCACTATGACTGTGATCTTTGACCTACTGGCCTCAAAAAAATGGGTTCCTGTTTTCAACAAGGGCATTGAACCTATGAAGTTTTGAAGTTACTATATAATGTTAGTGAACTTGACATTTGACCCCAAAAGCAATAGGATTCCCGCTTTTAACAAGGGTGATGAACCTTTAAAATTTCATGAGTGTAGGTGTTACGGTTTTGAAGTTATCATGCAGATATCATATATTACCATATAAGGTGATGGTGAAATGACCTTTGATCTACCCACCCCAAACACATTAGGGATTCTCCACTCACCATGGGCATTATATGTATGAAGTTTTAAAGGTGTAAGTGTTTCAATTTTGATGTTATCAATAGGAATGCATTTTTCTATATAAGGTGACAGTGACCTTAACCTTTGACCTACTGACCTCAAAGGAAACAGGTTTCCTCCTTTTACCTAGGGCAATGTACCTATGAAGTTGTATGAGTGTAGGTTTTACGGTTTTGAAGTTATTGTGCAGAAGGCATATTTACACATAAGGTCAATGCGCCCTTGAACTTTGGCCTACTGGCCCCAAAAGCAAGAGGATTCCTCCTGTCACCTAGGAAAATGTAAGTTATTATGCGGAATTCACATTTCCATATAAAGACCGTGACCATGACCTTTGACCCCAAAATCAATAGTGTTCCTGCTTTCAACAATGGTGATGAACAGTTTTGAAGTTAGAATTCATATTTCCATATAACATGATTTTGACCTTGACCTTTGACCCACTGACCCAAAAGTTCCTTCACTCACCTAGGACAATGTACCTATGAAGTTTTATGAGTGTAGGTATTATGGTTTCGAAGTTATCATCCAGAATGTATCTTTCTATATAAGGTCAAGGTGACCTTGTCCTTTGACCTACTAATCCCAAAATCAATAGTGATCCTTCCCTCACCTAGGGCAATGTATCTATAAAAGTTGATGAGTGTAGGTATTGTGGTTTTGAAGTTATCGTCCGGAATGCTTTTTACTATATACTATATAAGGTAACGATGACCTTGAACTTTGACATACTGACCCCAACATTAATAGGGATCCTCCTCTCATGTTGGGCAATTTATCTCTGAAGTTTCATGAGTGTAGGACTTACAGTTTCAAAGTTATCTTCCGGAATGCGTTTTTCTATATAAGGTCACGGTGACCATGACTTTTGACCTACTGACCGCAAAAACAATAATTTACGCGGCAAGACCATCATTTATTTCTTGTAAAATGTTTAGTAAAAATGTATTTGCTATCAACAGAATAAAAGAAAGACAGGTCTTAAATCGTCCTTCTTATGTTGGCATGTGTATTCTCGACTTGTCAAACTACTTAATGTATGATTTCCACTACAATTATACTAAAACCAATACAATGAAAAAGCTAAGCTAATGTTTACCGACACTGATTCACTATGTGATGAAATTAAAACAGAAGATCTAAACAAAGACAGGGAACTTTTTTTATAACAGTGATTATAATCCGAAAAGTAAATTATTTTGATAATAACAAAAAAGTTATGAAAAGGCAAAATGAAAGATGAAGCTTGTGGTGCAATAATCGTAGAGATTTGGATTGAGAAAAAAATCATACTGTTTCATTTTGACTAATAATACTGAAACAAAAGAACGCAAAGGTGTCAAAAAATGTGTTGCTAAAAACAAATAACACATGATAAGAACAAAAACATTTTATTCACAGCAACGGAAGCTCAACATAAAATGAAATTTATCAAATCTAACAAACTCAAGCTAAACAGCTATAAAATTAATAAAAAATATTTGTCTGCATATGATGATAAAAGGTACACATTAGACAATGGTCAAGATACGCTAGCACATAAATAAGCGTCCTCCTACTTAGGTAGCTGGGGGATAAATATGGTTAGCAACGACAAAGACGATTGCCCTGTTCCTTCTGACTTTGTTTGATCGGTTTAAACATATTTTAAAGGGGTCGGATAAGTCCTTCGACGCTTCAAAGATATTTGACCTTGTTTTGTAATGATGTTGGAACGTTACCTTCGTGCTTGGAGCATGAGTAACATGAGTAACAGGGTTCGAACATCCATCTTATGGTTTTCTGTGTCAGAATGTGTTTTTGACAGTCATTTCTCCAGGGTTTGGAATAATCTTGGTTTGCTAATTTTGTTTAATGATCGGAATAAAGTAGCCACTTGGCTGGAAGCGTTCTCCTTTTTAGATAATTGGAGAACAGGCAGATTTGATAAATAGTAAGAATAAATTAGCAAATCATATTCTTAATTATCCTGCGAGTAGCATAGAAATTGTTGACGTTTTTTCCTGAAGGGGTTTACAATGATGTATTGATGGGGGTTGTTGCCGTAGCGTCATCCCAGCTCAGAACTGATTGGAAGTTGTTTTGATCAGTTTTTCCTGGTGATTTTAACTTGTTTTGCATGCCACAACACGCAAATTTGCCATTTTTTCATGGGGGATCCCAAGGGGAAAACTGCGCCAGACACCCCGATTTCTATACTACTAAAGGGACACATTACAAAACTTTTGGTGTCTCGTTATTTTATTTTTTTCATAATTTTCATATTTGCAATCATTAATAATAATTATTAGAATAGTCCAAAGAATATTATTTTATTTATTATCATGTTTTACCTAGTTCTAAATAATGTTGATAGTTCACCAGAAATATATATAAAAATTTCGTTGAATAACGAAGAAAGTTGAAATTTCAAATTATTACTTAATTATATGCAGGCAGTCTTCACGTCAAAAGGATACATGATTAATATATGGGGTGATACTATTAATAGAGGATCTTACATGAGTACTCATTCATTATTAAATGAGTTAGCAAAATGATATAATGCGAGGCTCTTGCCGAGCATTATATCATTTTTGCTAACGAGTTTAATAAATTCTATAATGAATGAGAACGAATGTTATTTATCACATAACTCACATATCGACTTTTATTGCATTTTGCCTGTCGCTTTAACACGCGAAACCGACATAAACTGTGGAAATTGGATCATATAATCATTATCGATATTTTTGACATCGCGTACTAGGCTCATTTGCATACTTATATAACTACACTCAGTACATTTGAAAACGCAACATTTGGTATTTTGTTAAATTCTAGAGTAAAACTGAAGTTCTCGTGCTAAATGTGTTTTAACTGAAAGAAGTTGAAGACATCTTATGCAGTAGTTTATCGCCAGATGTTGACTTTTGGGACAAAGTCTTCTACCATAAAATAAAGTCTTTATTTGAACAAAAACACAGCGCACTAATAATAGTCGATAATCAAAAACATTGCGTTTTTAAATGTTCTGAGTATAGTTATATAGTGAAAATATAGAATGGTGTTATTCCACTCCCACACCATAAGTTATGTGATAAATTCTTGATATACAACTCAAGAGTGCCGTGTGTCTCTTTAATCGCTACACAGACATACATTGCATGTTTTAAGAACCTCTTAAGAAGCATGTGTAAAAACTAGTACTTGACATACATTTACTTATAAATCTAAATCATCAGAATACTCAAGTGCCAATTTGTCGGAACCAATCAGACTTATTCCGTAGTAGTTTCGTATAACGTTTTTTTAAATATCTTAAAATTGTAAGGGTAAAAAATGTTGCCTTATATAAGGCTCGAACCCTGAACCTTCGGTTCTAGAGCAGTTGGTTTATTGTGGTATTAAATAGTATATAACAAATGCCACGATCTGCAATCTGATTGGTTCCGATAAGTTGGCATGTGAGCGATATCTCCTACTGAATAAAGATCATGTAAAACCCACGATAGAGTTGTATGATTTGAATGGGTATATAAGTATTTTTCGTCTTTTTATAATATTGACTACCTGATGGCACCCAGGCTAGGTGTATAACACATATATAGAGATGCAAACGGTTAAAAATGATTACACTATGAAATATATATTCTCAAAAATGTTAGCTATAATTATTGCATAGATGGATAAGACAAAGGCAACCAGAAAATCGTCCAATACATTATGTTTAGTGTTAAATATTAAAGAATTATTAGCATGGTATGCCCGACTTAGTTTTAAGAATAATTGACATGTATTGGTTATGTTTCTCAAACTGGAAGCGCAAACTACATGTTTGTTTGTTGTTGTTTTTTGTTGTTTTTACTTTTGTCAAATCATATGTTCTTGATTTTGAAAATGTGATCATAATAAATCAAACGTTAAAAACAAAATTAACCAGGAACAATTGGAATAACTATAGCTCACAGGTGAAATGAATGTGTTTGTAATATAACATAAACATGTGCTTTCACATGACCATCCCCACCACCTCGTTGTTTAAAATGTTTGAACAGCTATCTCCTTTTACTCATATCATATGTATTCTCTGTAATTTCTACTCATGTTGTTGCCATACTGTGTATAACCTGAGCCAAATGAAGGTTGTTGTTGTTGTTGTTGTTGATGTTGTTGCTATTGTTGTCAAGTTGAACGCGAATTGGGTATTGTATATAGGTTGGCAGCCTAGAGGAGTTTCAAAATCTACGACTGATTTCGTGTTCACGGGAATACATATCGAAATGTGGTTGAGACATTCGTATGGCATGTGTGATACTTCCTAATCAAAAATGATATATTCATTTATCTTAATATTTGAATATATAAAACTATAAGGCAAGGCATAACTAGTATTCTTTATTCTTTGCCTAATAAGGTAAGAGTTGCAGTTATGTGATCAGAGATAGGGGCTTTTGTACAAGTCTATAACATAGTGCTTCTATGTAAACGCAGTGCCTTCTGTTTGTCCATCTACTGGATGTTCTCTCCTGTAACTTCTCCCCTTACTGTAACGACGACGCAGTTACTTTCCTGGAAAACAATTTACAATCATGCTCATTTAAATGTAAAATGAAAGATTATACTAGGTATATTCAACTCATATAAATCAGAAATTGTTGTACTCAAATCAACTAAATATCTCACATGAATATCCAAATAATAAACGAGGCACCCGACTGGTTTTTATCGATAGTTACCTCATGTGTTTAATGAATAACTCAAATACACGATGGCATATGATAAAAAGAACTAAACATTCGTTTTATTTTCATATGCAAACGTATGCAACTTGTTGAATTTTCTTTAAATATAAACTTTATTCAATGAGTTTCATATGTTTCCATATGCACCTAACACTTGTATAGTATCCACTTTATAGCTATACTATTTCAAACACTGTAAGTTAAATGAGGATGACGTGCTAAATGAGAATAATTTAGATCTACCGATTTCCGAACATCTGTTATTTTGAACATATAAAACCATTTTCGGGTTAACTTTAACTAAACTGCATGAACAAATGAATGCGTTAAAATATTGTTTCGGGTTGAAATAATGTAAAGCAAGATTTTCAGGTTGACAAACATTATTAGCATCTATCTACCTGCCTGTCTGCATATACCACGGCTGGCACTCATGGGGACACGCTCCAAACGGAGCTATACGCGGAAATGTCCCAACGTAACTTCCGAGCTGTTGTTGAAAATGGTGAC
Source organism: Cyrtodaria siliqua (assembly GCA_037043455.1). Taxonomy (NCBI): domain Eukaryota; kingdom Metazoa; phylum Mollusca; class Bivalvia; order Adapedonta; family Hiatellidae; genus Cyrtodaria; species Cyrtodaria siliqua. The sequence goes on from JAWPHD010011310.1 coordinate 58,029, forward strand.
AACATTAAAACAAAGGCGAGTGTGACTTTTAATATGTCATTTATTCTAAACAAAGTCAGGTCTTATTTGAAAAATCGGGGAATGTTATTCCACATAGTAATGTTGATACTTTGCTCACAAACCGGAGTTATTCCATATTAATGCTTTATTAGAAGCACAAGACTTTTCTCCTGTACGACGGACGAGTAAACACACCGCATTCTTCCACAGGAGAAAAGTTGCTGGCTGGAAATAAAGCATTAATTTGGAATAACTCCGGATTGTGAGCAAAGTATTAACATTACTTCGTGAAATACCATTCCCCGATTTTTCAAATAAAGCCTTTTTTTCTTTAGAATAAATGAAAAATGAAAAGTCACACTCACCTTTGTTTATAAGTTGTCACCATTGTCAAAAGCTCGGAGGTTACGTTGAGTTACTATATAGCTCCGTTTGGAGCTTGTCCCAATGAATACCAGCCTAGATACACGTATACAGATACAAACTTCTAACTTTTAAACAATTGTTCAAGTATTATGAGCAGCTTCATATCCGCGCATGGATGAATCTTTTGCGATGGTGAAAACTCGCCTAGTGGTTTAAAACTTCTTTTACTTGCACATAGTATGGCCCAATAAGCACGTGATTACATCTCTTCTGAAGTATTGCAAATCATAAAGGCCAAGTATCACGCACTGGGCGCTAGACACACGCATGTGTGTGTCAAATCACGCTCACTCGGATACATTCTATGTTCTCAGGTATGTTAATAATTTGACCAAAATGATTTTGTTTTTCCTGCGATATATTTTAAGAAAATTGTATATATTGTATATAAAAACTCGGTTTCCGTATCCAAATATTGTTTGACTTAAATGAATACAATTAAAATATATGATCAGTAAAACACGAAGACGAGTATACCACTATGCTAAAATTCATAAAATTCAACAAAAGGCCATCTCGGGCTTCAGTGCGATTCACCCCCACTATCCCACTTAGCCCTAACCAAAGTTCAACCGCCCCTAGGACTCCATCTCACACTTGACTTCAATTGGGCCTTGACAGATATGGGCATATTTTCATTGTACCTTGCCCAAATAAGATTTGAAAAGCACATGACCTGGGATTACACCGAGAATCAAACTTCTGGGTCCAGAGAACCACTCAACCATCGCAACTTCAGTCTAACATTTAAATAGTGACACCCTGGAGAAAGAATGTCTGCCATCACATCATGGAACCCGGTGGATTTTGTATTGAACATTTTAGGTTTAATCTCTGTAACAATTAGTTAATGATGATGGGTGTTCTTCCGGCCAGTAGAGCTGATATGTTTCCTACCTACAACCTATTTGTTTAAGCATGTACTAGTACTAGAAACAACCTCTTGCTTGTATGTGACATTTCCTTACATTTGTCACCTGGTTTTAACGCTCCGGTATATCGTCTCACGTGTTTTATGTTACTTAAATCACATTTGACAACTTGTCCAATATGGACTTGCTAAAACTCATGCCCGTACTGTGTTTTCTGTGTTTTTGATACCTGGTTCAATATCAATTTGAAAAAACTAATCTCCATATTTCTATGTAATTTACCGTATCTACTGCTGGGCTTTGCTGAGCGACATCTTTCATTTCACATGCGTACACAGCTTCACTCCCCGTCTTCTTGGCTTGGATCCGAAGGTAGCTATACATATGAAGAAGTTTTCCATTACTTGTAACATATCTTAGGAGAGTTTTTTTTTATTCGAGTATCGCGTTGCGACTTGAAAATATCTAGTTTTTAGTCGACATAATCGAGTATTAAGTTGCAAACTTGGAGTTTTGAGAAGATAAGTTTCGATTTGACTCTATCCAGGTTCGGGGGATCCTATCAAGTTTCTAGTAGAGAAAATCGAATTTCAGTAGAGAAAATAAAAAAAAGAGTTTCTCTAGAGAAAACTGTTGACAACATATATATTCTGATACGGAACATGGAATCAAACGAAGTAAATAGATTCGCGTAACATATAGAACTCGTCTCGTTAACTATGGATCTCACCAGCTATGGCAGGTACACAAAGTAATAATATTTGTGTAATTACACAAAAGCTGCAAACAAACTCACTGAGCTTCGAAGAGCAATGCATAAAAACTTTAGTAACATAACTGTTTTTTTGCAACTGATATAATTATGTACTGCTGAGCAAAATAAAAAGTACACATTTTTCTTTCCCTTATTATATAGATAGCCAAACAAGAAAAAATAAATGATGTATATAGGATAATTACATCGACCACCATCAATAGTCCAAACAAAAATATTTTTTTGAAAGTTCAATACACAAGGGAGTTATCCCTCTTTTTCTTAAACCATGCATTTTTGGTAAAAAACACATACAATCTACAAACATTACCTCAATTTGTCCAAGACAATATTCTATATACGTTGCTTTCACAGATAAACACATCACTGATTGTGTAGGTAGCAGCCTTTGACTATCAAAACCCATCAAGTTACCTCCCTTTAAGGTTTCCATAGCATCCATAGAAGAGTATTGCTTGGCAAAATTAAAAATTGTTTCAAAGTATATTTAGTACTCGGTGAATATGGTAATACTAGCAAAAAAGTGGGTGCTTCTTATTTTTGGTAAGTATATAAACTCACCCATTATTTACGTTTGCGTTGGCTGATTTTTTGTCCAAACCTGTCAGTTTACATTTTATTTTCGTGTTCGCACCTTTCTTGGTGAAAGAGACTGAAAGTAAAACAAAACTTAATCAATATAGTTAATGAAAGTTTTTGGATTTGGCTTTGATGAAATATGAAAACGATGACATTTTCACAAAAATAGTACATTGAAAACAATGAAATATGCCGCGCTCTCTCTCCCTCTCTCTCTCTCTCTCTCTCTCTCTCTCATTTAAATGACTGTTGATGTGAGGACAGAAAGTTTGTGTTCTCACATGTCATGTAAATTAAATGTTATTTTTGTCCCCACATGGCAGGAATTTTACTTAGTTGTCCTCACATAAACGGTTGTGTCATGACGTAACACATGCGTGCACGCACACGCACACACCACATATTAATCATAAAAGAAGTTGATAATATATCAAAATATGAAAATAATACTTTATTGGACTTTATTCAATTTAATTTACTTGTTTAAAATACATTTAAGGCGTCGAGACTAGATCTATATCATTGCAAAGTTATGAATTTGGTTATAGTTTAAGGACCTTTTTACCCTCGTTTTAGACATATATGAGAACATGCTGTACTGTTTTGGGTAGTACGAATGATTTAAACATTCATTGTTTTGGTACAATGTCAAACATAAGAAGTTTTGTTTTTTAAAATTTTAACAAGTGGAATTATTAGATAGGTAATTTCCTCTCGCTGTTCTTTTGAAGAAAGTTAAATTAATATTAAAGAAAAAGAAAACGTTTTTAAAATATCTGGCAAGAATAATTATATTGAATTGTTATACATTGTTTTGGGAAGGATTCATTTCATTGGTAGACAAACGGCAAACGAAAGTTAATGTATGGTTTGTCAAATTTTAGGGGATCTCTAGATAAAATGAAGTGAGAGTTTGATTTATAATTATAAGAAAGAAGAGTTGTTTTGACTGATCATACGATAACTGGATTTGCAAACAACAAAAAAGCAAATCTCTCTTTAAAAAAATTTAAAGAAGAGAATATGCAACGAAAATGAAAAATATTTTACGCCGAATTTATACCATCTTCAAAACTGTGGTCCGCCATCTTGAAAGCTCTTCTGTTAAAACCCGAGTCAGTATCTTCTCCCTAATGCTTGACGAGATGGGTATCTGAAAAACAAAACAAACACAAATCAAAACAAATCTGAATTGGGGTTTTACGGCGTACCAACACAAGAAAGGTTATATGGCGCCTAACATGAATGAACATGCCAGGCTAATCCTCCATTTGCATCAAGATAACATATGGAAAATGGGCCTAGAACCTTCTATCCTGCAGAACTGCAGAGTTGCTGAAAATTCTATTGTATGATGGAGCCACGTTTCCACATTAGCATATGCGGTATCACGAAGAAGACCTTGAATGTGCGTGATAAAAAAATGGCAACCAAACGGGGAGAATCAAACTAAAACAATGTATGTATTGCATGAAATAATATTAAAGATAAAAAAATATGTATCAAATGTAAGAGTGCATCACATAACACAGCTTCTGTGATTGTATTAAAAATTCAAAATATAATAGCATTTCAGTCCTATAATAACGATCACATCTGTAACAAACAAATAACTGTTATTCAAATATATATCTATATGCATAAAAAGTCAAGTAATTTTAGACAAAAGTACATTTACTATGATCAATATTAATATTAAATAACTGATACATGAGGATGAAAATACAAAAGACCTAAACATTGTTTAATTAATCAAGATTGTATTCCTTACAGCTAAAGCTGTATTTATATATTTAGCTAACTTAATAACAATATCCGTATCCTGAGTCTGCAGTTATTCTAAGAATTTAAACATACTAGGTCTATTATAATAATATTGTTTAATATAAATTGTCCGGATTCTTGTATAACAAGGACAAATCAAAATAAAATGGTATTTATCTTCCAAATCAATACTTAGGCAGCACTGTCCATATCTTTCTTTTCTAGATATTCTATTACGAGAGTATCTACCGGTCTGTATTCTAACGAATGTTCTGAAATTCTGAATTTTGTCAAATATGGTCTGAGATTACATGGTAAAATATCAAGGTATGGTCCATAATGTAAACTCAATTTACAATTATTATATAATTCAAGTACACCACTTGATTCCTTATCTCAACCATCGTTGTATAAAACAATCAACAACTCTTTGTCTAAACGTATTTATAAAGTATTTAGCATTAACAGAATTTGGGTCATTCCAGACATTTGTAAAACCATATTAGTTAAATATATTTTTTACAATCGATGCCTAATTTTTATAATCAATTTTACAATCTTTTAGTGTCGATATGTAAATGTTTTTAAGTATGAAGGTATCTGTTTTCAATAATTTAAACCAGTATTTAAGTATTCTTACATAACGCGTTATAAATAAAGGATATCTACCTAATGCACCATATACTCCTGGTGTACAAAAACTATTTCTTACATTAAAAATTTGTTTACAAAATTGTAAATGTATTCTTTCGATTTTCTTTGATTTCGTATATCCCCAAATTTCCGAAGAATAATTCAAAATAGACCACATAAATGAATCAAAAAGTTGGTTCAGAGCAAAATTTCCAGTATAATTAAAAACTTTACTTAAATAGTTGAAATCAGTTACTATCTTTATATTCCATTATAATGCCAAGATTCATTGTTTAATAAACCACCTCTTTTTCTAAAAACCATAATCTTTGTTTTAACAGTATTCACCTCTAATCCCCATTTGTTTCAATAGTCATAAAGTAAAAAAAAAAAATTGTAATTCTTCTGGAGATTTCCCCAAGATAACCATATCGTCCGCAAATAATAGTAATATAAGTACAATATCATCAATTTCTAAACCAGTATTAATATCATTTTGTAAATATAGTTCTAGGTCCTCAATAAAAAAGAGAAAAATATCGGCGAGATTATCTCCCCTTGCCTTAACCCAATCGCATATTCGGAAAATCTGAATAATTTTCACATTGTCTTAAACATGATTTGAATTTTTCATTCATATCTTTTATTATTCTTAGCAATTTACCCTGTATCCCCATTTTGTAAAGTTTCAACCACAATGCGTTTCTATAAACTGTATCAAAACATTTCTTCAGATCATCTAACACACAATATAGTCTTTTCTTGTCATTCAGATATTTGTTAACAGTATTTACTAAGACAAACAATGCATCAATGGTTGAGCGCCCTTCCCTGAATCCAAATTGCGCATCAGATAAAACATGGTTAGTATCACAAAAGGTCACAGTTATTTTATTTAATATTGCGGTAAAGAGTTTAGATAAACAACTTAATAAAGCGATAAAGACCTGTGTCCCTTAGAAAAATATTGATCATAACTCAAATTATACAGTTAGCAAGTTGTAGGAAGAGGATATGTGAGTGTTCAAGTTCGGTAACACCATAAGACAGCGGAGTAAGCTGCGACTGAATGGAGATGGACATACATAAACACATATAGACAGACGGACGGACGTCCGAACGCACGGACGGACGTATATATGGATAGACGGACGGGCGGACGAACGGGTGGGCGTTCTGATGGGTGGATGTTCAGATGAATGACTGGACAGACATTTAGGCATGCTTCTTATTTAACATTTAAATAGATTTACTGTTTTACAAAAATTATATGAACAACCTGTCGCAACGGTTTCACATTTCAACATCATACCCCATGGGTGCATTTTAGTCCTTATGAATTTTAAAGCATGACTGTAAAATCGTTTATAGACGCGGGACAAAAACCGTTTGATGTGTTCAATGACGCGATAAATAATAGACGGTAAACTTTATCAGTGGTTTATGTTCTTGAAAAAATAAGATTGAAAATAAATAAGTCTTATATAATACAAATGTCTAACATTGAATGTCTAAGTCTCTGTTACAGTGATTACCTGTAATCATAACATCACCATTATATATAATACACTGATTAAAATGTAATATAATAGTTTATTAAAACAGAGTTTTATTTAAACATTTAATTCATACTGTAATCTCCATTTAGAGAGAGAAATTCCTAATATTCAAACTGTTTAGATGAAATATTATCAAGTAGAACAATCACTGTCAAAAAGTGATAAATACCCCCAAGCAAACAAGTATTTAGTAATTAGTAAGATCAATGGCAATAATGTGCATGGCACTGACTCAGCTGCAAAAGAATTGTGTCACGTACATGTACACTTCATGTTGATCATATTTACAAAGTTTCAATTTAGTATCTTAAAAACTGTTGAAGTAATTCGTTCTACAAGTTGCATGTGCTAAATATAGCAATTTTGACTAAGTACAAGGGCAATAACTGTGCCTGGAATTGACCGAGCCAAACCAAGATTGTGTCACGCACATCTTCACTTCATGTTGATCATATATATATACAAAGTTTCAAGAATATCTGGAAAACTGTAAACGTAGTTCGCTCCACACGATTGCATGAATATAGCAGTTTTAAATACGTGCAAGGGCAATAAATCTACATGGAATTGACCGAACCAACCCAAACTCATGTACACTTCATGTTCATCACGTATATTAAGTTTCAAATCAATATCTGGAAAACTGTAAAAGTAGTTGGCTAAACAAGATTCAACAGACCCCGACCGACCGACAGACCAACGGACAGCCCGCCGCATGTGACTAATATATACCCCCTCTCAAACTTCGTTTGCGAGGTATAAATATCAGTTTATCGACATTCTTTTGAATATGTAAACAATTCAGTTCGTAACCAGAGATAGTATCTGGTATGTCTGTTTTTAAATTAATCGAGCGGGGAGATATATTGTATTGTGGTATTTTATGGCATTTTAAAAATACCTGGGTGTAAGAGTTCGCATTACCCTCATAATAATGACACTGGCTAAATATTCACAAAAGAAAACACTTGCCTTTTTAACGAGTTTATATCATATCTTAAATTCTAATCAATTCCCCACAAAAACAATGAATGTGACTAAACGATTTGGCAAGTAGCTTAAGTCATATTAAATAGCTTGAAAACAAGTTGAATAAGAACGTCTCCCTTGTGAAGATGCAGTCAAAATTTGAATTGATTATTTCTAAGGTTTATAGTCCCTCTACCATTTGAGCCGCCGGGAAGAATCCCCGTTGACTCGGCATTATGTTTGGACTAAAAAGATTTTGATTTTGAATTTTGAATTTGAATGACTCCGCCTCAGATTCGACCAAAGTGTCTGAATTGTGTACCAAATATATAATCATAGCACTGGCGGTTAATTTAACCTAATTTCGCGTGCTATGTTTATGGGTGTGTTTGGTGGTTTTATGCTGTTTTTTTTAACTGGGTGTATGGGTTTTTGGGTCCGCAACTGCATTACTTGTTATATATGGTTTGGCATGGATGACAGGCCGTGTGGCGATATGGGAAACGCGTACTGCCCTGCTTGTTGCCTGGCCTAGTACCGTATTTATATTAATATCTAGTGGCCATAACCCTCTTTTATGGGGCCACGGACACTCTTTTGAATTTGAATTGTGGGTGAGAAAGCTGTATGTAGGCCTACTTTGTGCATTTCATATCTCGATGCACACTTGAATGCTCTTTACTTATGATGTCAGATGACACGTTTCTTTGCTGGTGCTCCGTCAAATGCACTTCATAAAGGTACTCGCATACGAGTGCATACCCACACCACACAGTATTTTATTTATACATCAATACATTAAATATCAAGGACGTCATGTAAATATGGTTTGCATATGATGACACTTCAATCGAATAATAATTGAAGTTACTCTTATTGTAATTATGCCACATGTAAAAGCAATTCATATTTACTGCATATCAGGTAAATAAACTGTCTTGATGTTGGTGTTGTTGTTACATTAAGTAAGTATTTTACCAGCTATGTAATTTCAACAAATATATTATTTCTTGTATATGACATTGAAACAAAATGTATTAAAAAGATTTGCTTAAAAGTTCCATTTTTTGAGAAATTCATCAAATACACTTCGATAGCCAGAAAACATCCTATAATGGTATTCTCTTTTTGATAAACCTGTTGAACGAGAAGTAATAAAAGAGAAGAATACCGTTTCTGGGTATAAGAATGTACTAGTGCTAATTTAAATTCAGTTTAACATTGAGGTCTACTAAACATTAGCTCAGTATACTTTTATATATGTATTAAACTATTTACAAACAAAAATCGAATTATTTTTTTCTATAATCAAATGATAAATTCTACTCAGAGGTACATATTTTCTTGATAAAAAGAATATCACAAATGGCGGAACTAAAATGGTGGGTAAAAATGCTAAAGGGGCACAGCAATCCTGAAATATTTTTTATTAATCCAGTATAATTTCTGCTTGCATATAAAATACAATCAATGGCATTTTTTATAAGCTACAAACACACAATATAGCCTTTTATTATCAGTTAAATAATTTTGTACAATTATCAATTTACTATTTTTGTGAAATTGTTTACACAACAAATCATGCATCCACTGCAGATTTACCTTTTCTAAAACCAAATTGCGAGTCAGAGATTACATTATTTTCTTCAAAATATGTTACGATTCTTTTGTTCAAAATAGACGTAAAATCTTAGATAAACAACTGGCTAATGTTACCTATAATTATTTACAACGGTCTTGTCACCCCTTTTTTGTGTATAATAACGGTATAATAATATCTTCAGTTCACCTTTTGGGAAAAATATCCGCTATCACTTATTTTCAATTTAGTTTTTATTGAGGAAACCAAACTGTTTCTGTTATGAGCAGATTTACATCTATTGAATAGTTTAAAGCAATTGTTTTTACATATTATTGACTGTTGCTTTTATTGCAACAATAATATATTTAAACATGTAGTAGAATTAGAAGAAAACTTGACAACTGATAATTCTATATAATATAAATGCATTATGGTTAAAATTGTATAATTTTGGAACACAAGGAAAACGTTTACGTATTATTTTTTAAACTTCAGCTTAAACGTATTCGAGATATGTATCAAAAAGTAAACTATTGTGTAAGAACTCAGTGTATGTATTACATGATCTTACACAAAAGGTAAACTCTTGTGTAAGATCATGTAATACATACTCTGAGTTCTTCGAGTATGCAGTCGGTTTACGCCAAGGGGATGTGATCTCGCCGCTTTGTTCATTAAGCCGAATCTATTTGTCTTTAAAGTAGAATATCGCTTAAGCCGGTGCTAAGAGGCGCGAGGGGTGTTGTACTTTACATAACCTCTCATGACCAGATTCAATAAAACCAAGTCTTCTACTGCGTTTGCTGTGAGGCAGCCGTAAAAAATGGCTCCGACTACAAATCAGTAGTGTTATCACTTACGGGTCCTTTAGGATCAGCAAGCCCAATATGTGTGGCTTTAAAGTAGAATATCGCCGGTGCTAGGAGGCGTGAGAGGTGCTGGAAGTTACATTGACTCTCATGAACAGACTCAATAAAACCAAGCATTTTACTTTTATTTGTGTTTGTTGCTTCCAAGGGATCCACCTTTCAGTATGTATTGACATTCACACTCACTAGCATTTCTTTAGTGCTGCTTGGCGGCCGTAAACAGTTGTTCCGACTACAAATAGTAGTGTTATTACTTACTGGTCCTTTGCGATCATAAAGCCGAATATATGTGGCTTTAAAGTCGAATATCGCTTTAGCCGGTGCTAAGAGGCGTGAGAGGTGTTGCACTTAACATTACCTCTCATGAACAGACTCAATAAAACCGAGTCTGTTACTTTTATCTTTTGTTTGTGTTTGTTGCTTCCAAGGGATCCATTTTCAGTTATACTTACAACACAATATTGATTCAGTCTTAAGATTGATGACATTGTTTTAACATTTTTGATTATTTTAGGGGACAATCCCGAAGATATACAAACCAGTCTTGATTTACTTTATGTATATTGTAGCACATGAAACTAAAAATTATTATCTGTATAAATAATGTTACTTTGTTTAAATTAGATGACTTATACATGCTATAGGTACTATGTTTTATTTATTGTTAGACATTTATTGTTAATCAGTTCATAACAGGTCTGACCTGACTTTTAGTAGTTCTTTATTTGCGCTTATTAGGTAGATTTTGCCCTGATGCTTGTTTACAAATGTCACATTTTATCTAAACTCATTTCAAACTTTGAGTATCATATATATGATACTCATACAGCTGTTCAATTAGTATCACATTAAATGCATTATTTGTATCTCATGTACAGGCCAAAACGATAAGTATGATTTGTTATGAATTATTGAATGTTATATGTTAATGTGCAATAATATCGTCTCCTATAATTATTTTAGAATGGTGTTTACAACTCATGTTTTATTTATGAAATAATGTGTATGTGTATGTATATTTGATGTATAAACATGGGACACAAATAAACTATTAAATCCATGCTTAGAGGTAAATATTTTAAAAACGAAAGCTATATTTTTTAGAAAACGAGGTCGTTTATTACAGAATAAAATGTTTGTTATAGTTAACGATTTTAATTACTTGAATACTGTGTTTAATTACACTGGTATGTTTTCACTTAACCGGGAACATTTACTTGGTAAGGCACTGAAGGGCTTAAATTAATTTTCGTAAATTTAAGAAGAACTCATGTGTTGCTTCAATATAGCGCGAATACATTTAAAATTCTGTAAGAGAATTCTTAACGTTAAAAATAATACTTGTTCAGCGAGTGTGTAAGGTTAATTTGGTAGATCGCCATTTTATATATCACGTTATGTAAGAATTATTAAGTATTAGTGTAAATTACTTAATACTGATAATGTTATATTGAAACTATACATAAACTATCATATGAAGATTGTATTGTTGGTCGAAAAAAATGATTGGTTGTCGAATGTAAAACAAATGTTAGGCGAGTATGATTTTCTATATGTATGGGAAAACTCTAACGTACTAGTAGGTGATAAAACGCTTATTTCATCATTTAAACAACGCTAAGTTGATACTTAGAAGATCGTTTTATATTAAAATGTCCATTTTATTTTGATTTAAGGAAAACATAGTATTAAAAAATAGTATTACAAAAGGCCAAGTATGTTTAAATTCATTGAATTATTACAGTCTTCGAATAGACAAACTTTTTTTGATTAAGCGAAACATCAAATTTGCACTAAAGCTATGTATATCTGTTAATCACAGTACTACATAGTTCATCCGCTAATTACAACAATATTATTGATTTTATCAATTAATATTTGCTTTGTGTATGGGCTTGAGTGCGCGTTTCAAAAGGTGCATTCCTCTTATAAATTATAATAAGGACTCGTTCAAATGGTGATCTGATCGTCCCGAAACCTAGGCTAAGTAGATACAAACGAAGTATTCGTTATTCTGGTGCTGTCATATGGCACTCGATCGCACCTCCAAGGCGACAAGCCAAACATATCAAAGAATTTAAAAAGAAATATTATTCCTATCTTTTAGGTAATACTAGTTAATTTTAATTTGCTTGCATTTGGTTAAGTACTTTAAAATAACTTTAAAAAAATTATATATGGACTTTTGATTTTACAACAGGAAACTCTTCAGAATTGTATAATATTGTATGTATATAACAATGTGTGTGTGTTACATGTTTCTTCATTTGATGGCCTCAAGGGAGAACAATTGTTGTAAATTGGTTGAGTCATCATCATTAAATAAAGCATTTATTATTATTATTATTATTATAATTAAACCAATATACACACTTTAAACAACAACACAACCATCCCCATTATCGTCCCCATCTATTTATGTCCAATAACACCAGATCGATAAATAATTAATAATTCACTCTTTAAAAACAACACATCCATCCCCATTATCGTCCCCATCTATTTATATTAAAATAGAACCCGATCGATAAATAAATCAATACACACTCTTTAAAAAAACAATACTCTCATCCCCATTATCGTCCCTATCTATTTATATTAAATAGAACCTGATCGATAGATAAATCATAACATGTTAATCGAAATATGTTAAACACCGTGTACCTATCATCCCCATCTATTTATATTGAATAGAACCGGATAGATAAATAAATCAATGCACACTCTTTAAAAAACAAACACTCTCATCCCCATTATCGTCCACATCAATATATATTAAGCAGAACTGGATCGATAACTAAATCAATGCACACTGTTTAAAAAACAACACACACATCCCCATTCTGATTTCAGAACATCCTCGTTTATCATTTAAATATGCCTTAATGTTTATTTTTTGTTTATATATGAAGAAAAACGTAATGATTATTTTGTTGTATTTGTAATGTTAAAATCTGCACCGTGTGTGTATATTATACCGAGGGAAAAAAGTTTAGCAAGTTTTTGTTGCACCCTGGAAATAATACATTTTTGGTTGTAAAATCAAGAAACTACTGAAATAGACACAATATTTTATTAAACACACATTAATAACATTCGAACATCTTAATGACGTAACGAATAAATGAATGTAGGGGTCAAGCCCGTAAAGTCCCAAAATGTCAGTATATCATGTATACAGTATTATTTCATCTAAAAAAACTTGCAAAGCTTTTTTCCCTCAGTATATAATTGTCATGTAGGTGTAATGATGAAAAACTGTAACAGTTTAAGTTAATAAAATTACAGGCACGTAGCTACACGTAGGTCCTGAAGGCCCGGGCCTGCATATAAAGTTAAAAATGTTAACAATTTGAAGCGATTGATATATCATATGAGAGATGTGGGATTGGGATATCCATATACAACATTAAATATCTAAAATGTTATTTCAGTTTTCTATATATAATAACAATCATGTCTGCAACAAAAATGTGACTGCAAAACCTTGTACTGTTATTCAAACATGGCAAAGATGTATATACATCAAATTTACTTTGCTTATAGCCTGACCAATATATTTCTGTTTTGAATGTTGCATATCCCGACCCTATTTTTTTGTTTGTTTTTATTTGTTTGTTTTTTGGCGAATTGCTTATCCCGACCCTGGATAGTTCAAAAGTCAAGATGTATTTTTTTCTTTTTTTAAGAAAGACGTTTTCTCTTACGAAACTATTGATCGTAACTCAAATTATAATAAACGTTTAGCTGCTTATTTAACATACATGATATTAACCGTCCTAGTGGATTTTAAAGTATGGCTGTAAAATCATTCCCGCTTGGTGAGTTCATTGTTGTGGCGAATGCTAGACAGTACACTATATCAATTGGTCGTGATCTAGAAAAAAGTAATAAATACGCCTTATATTTACAAACCTTGAATTATGCGACAGGAATCTTTTCAAAACCGTGTCGGTACGCCACTATATCGGATGACAGCCATTACTTGTAATCGCAACGTTAAAGAAACTAACCCGCCAAAAAACTGCAAGATTGCACTACAAAACGGTGTATCACCACTCCATCCAGGTGTTCAGGTCATATAATAATGCATATCTATCAATTAAAAGCAAAGGTTTATTAAGGGGTTCTAAAAATACCCGTCCCCGTGACTGAGTATGAGTAAAATAAGAGAGAGAGAATGATGAATAGTAAACACAACATATGGGAGAGAGAGCGTTTCCCAAGTTCCAATCAGTTGTAAACACGAACGCCTTCATATTACATCAACTGCTATAGCTCCATGACCTTGAGATTCTGATATGTAATAAAAACAAAAACAAACACTACAATGGTATGCGTGCAGAGTGTCGAAATGCGTCGGAGAATCAGACACCTATGTAAACCTATGTGTTTCTCGTATATAAGTTTAAACTGCTTCGAAGAGGGATTTATTTTCCCTGTCAGTTATCTGTTCACGACCATAAAGGAGTGTGCTTACATTTAACGGTTGTACATGACGAGTAGACTGAAACAGATGCAGCCGATATGCTGAAAATTTGTTACATTGGAAAAAATAGTGTTCTTCACAGCCGCACTCGCAAGTCGGTGAATCCCGTAAAGTAAGGTATAAATGTATTGAGATTGCTACAAAAATTCCTCATTCTTGCATGTAAAACGACAAATAATCTTTGTCCACATAAGTAGTATGGTGACACTTTTGTATTAAAAATACAGATGTTAATAGTCCTCTCTTAAAAATTGCGATACTTTTAGAGTTTCGTATTTCTATTGGCATTCCATAGTTTAAGAGAGGAAGGAACAAACGATTTATTGTATATTTCAGTTCTCCTAGCAATAGTGGCGTAGTTATCGTTATTTCTGAGATTGTTTGTGCTGGCATCTCCAACTAGCTGTGGGAAAATGTTTGAAATGTAATACGGAACGGTTCCATTTTTAACATTTTAAACTGAAATAAGTTTTTGCAATTTCCTTCTATCAGAAAGTAAAACACATCCTATTTCGGATATTAAGCTATGTATGGATACAGATCGGGTTAGACCCGTGACAATACGAGCTGCCTCATATTGTAACTTTCCAAAGCTATATTTTTCTAGTAAAGTACATCCATCCCATTTAATTGATGCATATTCCAATACTGGGCGCATATGAGACAAGTATATCTGATTAAGTGTTTTACTCGCTACTTTGTATTTAAGCATTCTCATTAATCCATGCACCTTTGACGCAGAAGCAACAATATTTTTAATGTGTTCGTGCCATTTACCGTCATTGCTCAGTGTTACTCCTAGATGTTAATGATTATCAACAAAGGTTTGCGGGACATTGTCTAGATATAAAATTGGAAGACGATCATTATTGCTTAAGAAAAAGAATATTAAATCTGTATTGGTAGGAATAAATTGCACAAGTCATTCCTTTGACCATTCCGTAATCATGAGCAGGTCACGATTAAAGATTCCTGTTTGCATTCTCAAAATATGTGTTATATAATTATATACCTCATCGTCAGTAGGTTTAGAAACGATGTACATATATATAATGTAAATGTTGGCTGTTGTTGGCGGTATAGCTAGTTTAACAGCTAAACAGCTATTAAAATGTAATAATATATTTAAAAAAACAGAATTGTGTATTCAAAATAACTTAATTACTGTATCACGTCACCTCCACTGACACCCCACATTGCAAACTATTTACCGACAATCCTTTCAATATGAAAACATTGCCATTCGTAACCATAGATGGTTTATCTGGGTTTAAGTTAAATAGAGCGACCTTAATTATATGACATATTATATTGAATGCTCGACAGAATAATTATTCTGAAATTTCAAAAGACCTTCAAAATTCGTTTACTTTTGTCCACCTAAGCATTCAATACAGACAATTATGTGTGCACATAATGTTTCATATGGATAAGAAATTGACTTGAAATAGCGTTTATTTGTGAAGTTTGATTCATAGTAAAGCATTTAAGAAATATACTAACGATCACAATTGTCGTAAGTAGTTTCATAAAATGTGGCCTATAGGTACATGAAAACGTTAGAACAATAGGTATATAACAACAACACTGGGTCGGGCTAAACAGTTAAACACGGATACAGAACTCTGAAGTGAAATATATCGAACCTATGCCTTAGTCTTCATAACGGCTGCTCCCAACTAAATTCCATTTTTTTTATTTCGCTCTTCGGGGCATAGTATTTGGTTAGATACTGGGACCATAGGCCGCTGGACATGGGGGAGGAAAATCTCTATGTCCACCGCCATATGCATGTTAAAATTATGTACTAATGATTTTATGAATATTGAGTTCTGCTCAACCCGGGGATAGAAGGCGTGAGCGGTAGCTAGCATATTTTACTACCGTTCATGAACAGTCTCAATCAAACCGAGACTGCAATATTTTGTATGTGTCGCGTTCGGCCGTTTCCAAAGGTCCATTATCATACTCTTTTATGGGTTTAAATATCTAAATTATTGATGACAAAGATCTTGAGATCAGAAGACTGAAAGCTCGCTATATATGTTGCCAGATGAGTGCCCAGTTGGTGGGAGAAGAGAGATACGTCTTATTTAAACTTATTTCTATACACATTTGAAGTTGCACCAAATTATATACAAGTTTAAAATATCCACAAAAGAAAACAAGTGTCACATAAACGAGATTATACTGTTTATCACTAACTTGACGCATTTTCTTTAATGTTGGGTATAATGGAAAGGAATAACTCGAGCAGATGCTTATACAAAAACGAACAATAATACCAACGGTATTTTGCCTATATGTACATGAAAACATTAAAACAGTAGGTAGATAGCACAACCCGACTGAGTCGGGATAAACAGTTTAACTCTGAAGTGAAAATATATCGATATAGATATATACATATAATTATAATGTTTAAAATTCCTCAGGCATTTCGCTAAAATTCGACAAAGAAAAACAAATTTCAAATAATGTTGGGTTAATGCATTTTGTTCTACATTTTGACAACGATCGTTCATATGTTATCTTATCCCTTATGGGTTTAATTATTGATGACAAAACAAAATGTATTCATGAGATCACTGAGAAGATTGAAAGCTCGCTTTATCTTTTTCCAGATGAATGCCCAGTTGGTGGGAAAAGAGAGATACGCCTTATTTAAACTTATTTCAAGTTGCACCAAATTATATCGTTTAACATATTTGAATACTGACGTTTATTATTAATTAATCGCTATTACATTTTTACTTTAGCAAACTTATGCAAATAAAACACTCTAACCATGTCTTTTAATGTCGATCAAATTTATAAATGTTGACAAAATAAACTGTGGTTTGTCAGTATAGTTATACAAAGAGTATTTGAACAGCGGTTGTTTTGTATCATTCAATACATTTAATCACGCACAATGTTACATGTTACGAAACTTCTGTTGAACTGCTAGTGAAAGAAAAAATACTTTAATAACGTTTAATTCTTAAACTAGTTTTCCCATGCAAATACTATGAACACCCCTTGTAAAACCGTTTATTTCAAACATTCAATCTGTTTCAAAAGGGTCTATTTTAACTTGAGTCGCCATAAGATGCATACTGCATACGGCGCTCTGTAAATTGTATAATCAAAAATAATATGCAGATATAATGAAAAACTCTTATAGCAAGTATGTAGTAAATAACTAACTATTATATTAGTAAACATGTCATCTGGCTTACGTAACGTAATACGGAAGTGGTTGATATAACGATGTAACAAATATGTCAACTAACAAAAACATGTCGTTGAATTTAATATTTGGCTAAGTATTATACTGCATATAACCTTCTTTAAGTTATACACACGTGGTTATACATGTGAGTTTATCGGCAGGCATTATAACAGATTACAAGTATTGTCTAATTGTCAGCTAGACCAACGATATGTTAAAACTCAACAAATTCTACAAACTCTTAAATTCATATCGATCTTAAACTAAACATTATATATTTACTTTCTTATCAAACATGCACTCAGAAGTTGCTATGGAAGGTGAAAAACAAACACGCTTTAAACTGTGATGCGTTTTCTGCAAATACAGTTCAGCGCTGCAAAGCACTGTGGAGCCTCATATGTCACAAACTACATCTTTCACAAATGTGTGACAATTGCGTACCGCATTTTGCACAAATCGCAAATGTAATATTTCCGGAAGTACGTCTTAATGAAACAAACGCATATTTCACAGCTATTATACATGTATTATGTTTAGCATTATTCACCTCCCAATCTCATAGAATGAAAGACTGATTCCCTAAAAGCGGCTAGTGTCTGTAACATACATTAAGTGTTATAACCTCTTAAATAGTTCGTTCTGTTCGTTCGTTCGTTCTTAATGTCGGCTTTTCCTTTCATTCAGTTTTGCTTGACATCTCAAGTATCGATTTTGCCCATATACACAATGAAAGGACAAAGTGTCTATTGACTATATATGTTCAAGAACCAGTATATATCCTCATTACATGTCCAGACAAGAAAGAATCCCTGGAAAATATGTAAGCTGATTTTGATAATTTTAGAACCTGTACTATACTTAATGTCTTTAAGAGAAGTCAACGAAAATAGCAATTGTTTAGGTTATTGTTAAATGATCTGTCATGATGGTACATTTATAAGTACCGGTCTTTCAAACCAGGGGTCACGAGTTCGAACTAAGCGAAGACACAATAACCGTGATGATTGGTCCGGAAGTCTTTCTATGGTCATTCTGCTCCTATAACTTTCAAATGAGAAGATGTCGTTGGTTTGCGATGAAGTGATGTATGACACCTAGCTATTAATAACAAAGTCTGACAATCGTGAAAATAACCATAGCAGTAAAATCATACACATAAGGTGCAGTGTACAAGAATACGAAATCAACCCATGGAATAGTTTTGGACAGAAAAAGATTTTGATCAAATGGACATAATTACTAGGTTTGCACCATAGCAACAAAAGTCCTTTTTAGTATCGAGTTACGCTGCAGTCACCATCATAATTTTCAAAACAGTGCCATCTGCCGTATTTTGAGAGGGTCAGGTTCGCAGGCGAACCAGTCACATGCGGGATTCGAGCTAATGGCCGACGTTGTAGTTTAGGGTTTTGTATACCACTACAGCACGAATTCTACTACTGCGACTTCCCGACTCACGAGCTTGCACTAAGAATCGAATTAACATGAACTCTTGCAACACATGTATTTATCCGAAAATGTACCAATTCTGAGGTATTTGCAACTTTTGGTATCATTTTCAATGGGTGTGAAAAATATGGAAGTGCGTCATAATGAACCGCGATTTTCACAACCTCTGTGAAAAATGTGTACGCATTCTTTACATTTGTAAAAAATGCGGTGTGTTGCATGTGGGGCTCCACAAAGCATTATGTGTATACAATACGTTTTATCGTAAAAATAAATGTTGAAATACAACACACAATGGTTACTTGAATCAATCGGTCGATATTTTGGCAATGTTTTATATGCGAATGCCGTTGTTTACAAATAACCATTGAGCGCATGGAATGTTGACAACGTTTTATTTGTACTTGTTTAGTGGTTTCCATGCAGTCTTCTACTTTTAGCATGCGCAGTTTGACGCGTGATACGAGTGGTAGCAACAGTGTTATCACGACCATCAATATGTTATGACGACCGTCAGTAGTGATATTGCAGCGCCTTTTGTTTACAAACTGCTAGCGAAATGAAAGGTGAAAAATGCTGTAATTACTTCCTGTAGCAACTGTATGTACATATTAATTGTATATCGCTCTAGTAAAGTATACCATGGTCTACTGTACATGTATATTTTACCTAGCAATGTTTTATTACAGTTATCATTTTATAAGAAAAATGTGAAACTAGTTGAAACAGTTTATGTAGAATTTCTAAAACGTGCATACTAGTATGCCAAAGTCAGCCCTAAACATTATCCCAGAATAGGCATCCTCTTGAAGCTCTGGCTCATCAGTGGCCACTGGGGGGACTTTGAAAAGCCGGGATAAAGTTGTAGTAATGAACATTTTACAGTTTATTATAAAAATTCTAATACACCCGCACTATATAGCCTAGTTTAAAATATCTCATATTCAACGATATATCACTGTAACGTTTGCAACATTAGAAGAATAAGCTAGGTAATGCGAAAGTAGCGTTTGCGACGTTAGGAGAGTAAGCAAAGCAATGCGAAAGAGTTCAGATGTGTGCGTTATTTTCACATTTTAGGGGTATTAGAATAGAAATAGAACATCGTTTATGGTGAATTATCTTGTAATATATCACGGTGTGTCGTTCACTTGTAAACAATAATTTCACTCGCACTTCGGGTTCGTGATATTACTGTTTACAATTGAACTCCAAACCGCGATATATTACCCCCCACCCCATCACCCCACCCCAAACAGACGAAATATTGTCTAGAATATGTACTACACAGTTTTAGAATAATTTTTCGTATGATTGAAAACCAAATATTTTAAGTTTATGTACTTTTGAGATAACACTCCTTAAAGCCCGACCCGCTGCTTTTGCTAAAGCGTCACATTTTTAAAGAGAACTCCAGGTTTCCGTGGAATATTACCTCATGATATTTGTTGTTTTCCACAGTTTGTAATGTGTTATTCCCTACCTTTAACACGAAATTACTCCTTACTTGACGAGCATTTCTAAAATGAACGCATTTTAAGCGTCTCAGTTTATTTATCCAGAAAAATATATATTACAATAGTCTTTATCTATTACGATTTAAAAAATAACTGAGAGAGGTTTTCTGCCATTATTTTGTTTATAAAAACCTATATCATATATTCTGTGATGAATTATAGAATTTTCCCAGTTTGAGAAAATCTCAACAAAGGAGTGACAGAAGAAGGAATACTTGTGTCAAAAGACGATTGGAAAGAAATTCATCACAGAATATATATTATATAGTCTAATTAACATTTTTGTCGTGATACGGAAAATAATTCACTTGTGGGAAATATTCTTGCAATATAGAAACTCTTGCGAAAACGCACTCGTTTCTATATCGCAAGAATCTTTCTCACTCGGGAATCGGCTTGTAAGTGAGGAAGTGTCTATTCTTACGGATGACGGGAGGTATACAGTACTGGTTCTACCCAGGAAAAGTAGGTGGTCTGCCTCCACCACAAAAAATCGACCATACGGTCATTTATAATCTTACATGTGTTGAAAATGACGTAAAACACCATACAAACAAACAAACACTCGGGAATTATTTCCCGTATCACTTCAACAATGTTAATTAAAGTCTATCTAATGAGAGGAGCGTTATACGAATATATTCTTTCGTTCCATTCCTATTAATGATGTACTGTATTAACAAAATAAGATACATCGCTATTTTTTTTTTTAACTTCCAGAGGTAATTATAATAATATTTGCATTTTCTTTCAATTATATTAAATGTACTGTGAATCCATCGCAACACAAGAATAAACCGTTATAGGTTACCGAAAGAAAACAAATCAGTCTTTGACAATAAAAAACATCCGACTGATTTGGTGTTCAAAAAGATCATGGCATAGATGGGAAATAAACGTTACATTAATAGTCTATACTTTTACTTTGGATACGGAAAAAACCGACTTTCGTGTATTTATCCGTGTAAACTGCTATTTGTGCATGGGGCCTGAAAGAAATTTCTGCGTGTTTGTTGTCGATAAAATCAATTCAGAGATTGATTCAGGGCGTTAACACTATCTCCACAGTTAATAAATTTAGAAAGAAATACTTTCTCTATATAGTATGCAGATGTTATTGTAGACTTGTAAACTAATGTATCATACATATTACACATCTTATTTTTGTTTAGCCTGTACTTTTCAATTAGGCCATCCTTAAACTATATGTGTTTGCTGTTTCCCGACCCAGGAATTAATAAATGGTTAGATAGGTGTCTTTTGTCAAGGATATTAAACACCTTAAGAAATTAAAGCAAAATATATTGAAGGTAGCAACAAACAAAAATAATGTTAAAAAATTGCTATAACAAGTTTTGGGTAGGGCCCTTTTTCGTGGGTAGGTATGATAACAGCAAACCAACTATTTTTTTATCGTCGGCCTTATCCTAAACGATGAAAACAAGCTGGATTTTAAAATTGAAACATGTAGTACGTATACGTATATTAAACAGCTGTTTAATGTTTTGGAAATCTTGTTTGAACAGAGTAATTCACTGTCAAATTTCAAATATTTCCAAAATGCATTAAGATATATCAACAGATCACCAATTTCAATTTGATAAATACAATATGCCACTTTTGAAAATCAGCGTAAAAAACGTATTTTAAAACCATAAAACTGTCTAATTCCTCATACAAATTACAGTTCAGATGGATACACTTTAATATCTATTTAAAAAAAGAGAAAAAAAGAAAAAAAGAAACAAACAGAAATTATGCATTTGAGATGTCAACGGAATTTTACGGCAATAAATCTATTATTACACATACTTGAATCCGAATAGATTTCCTACAGGTGAAGTCTAAAAACACTTAAATGTATAAAAATATAACCTAATGGTGATAGGTGTAAAGACAAAAGTGGCAGATAATATCTTTAACCACCCGTCGCTATTAAACAATTTCCGACAGTTCAAACAATATTTACAAAAGAAATTTGCAAATTAATTAATTTCATGCTTTATTGTGTTTTCTTTTTTTTTCATATTTAAAATAAGAATAATTCTAAACAAATACAAAATATTAAATCATAATTGTATTTACCTTTTTATTAGATAATTATTTAAAATACGCATCCAACGTACAACTATCTCCAATCTAAATATTCCTTTTTCTCTAGTTTTCAAACTTATATACACAACAGCGTATCTATTAATAAATCCAACAAATGCATTCTCAAATGCACTGTATTGCATAATGCAATTTTATACGACGTCAATCGGAACTGCCTCAACCACTGTTTTTTTCAAAAACTAATCTCGGAAAGGAATAGACACCATTTTGGATACTACTTTTCGGTGACGCGGGTTCAGCCATGTGGAAAAAGCAATGGCGGCGCCCATTGAACTAGCATGTGTTGATCATCTACGGAAATGAGCAAGTTTGCAAGTTTGTACGATTGTACGCAATTAATTACACAATTTGTTTAAATATAACTATTTTAACTTAAAATGACTATAACATGATAAGACTTATTTTGAAAGAGTATAAAATTTAATAAATAACACAAATATGTTTAAAATCAATCCATTTCCGGCTCTATATTTTTGTTACGGTTTACACGGTTGTTTGCCGGGGCAAATCACCCAAACCCAAACTCAAACCCATTGAATCGACGTGTATCTTTGGAAATACCTACGAGCATTATTTCCGATGATCTACGGAAATGAGAGAGTTTGTACGATTTGTACGACGTAACATGTAAACATTTTGGGTATGCGTGTTCAAAGCAATCGCGTCTAACATCTCCCCCTTGGTAACACCATTGTTCATGCTGAAAAGGTTATTTAAAAAATAAATTTGGTTGGTAATTGTTTGCGTGATGAGGTAAAATACTATCTCTTTGTAAATGGACCCGTTATCTCGATAAAGGTTAAACGAGTACTAAACCCAGTAATATGTCTTTTGTCGCAAAATGTGGGTAATTATATCATACACACGCAAGGTTTGCGTAAACTAGATGCCGAGAGAAAATAGAAGTAAGTAAATTATTGCTTTATTTATAGAGGGAGATTGAATTGGCGTAGCCAATCTTTTTTGAGGCCCTCTTAATAACATATTTACAAATATAATACAACCAGTGAACGTAATGTAGCATGTAGCTATAGGCAAAATTATGAACAGATCAAATCAAATTCTATTTTCACTTAGATTCATACATATGAACAGCATAAGCAACAGTTACAAAATATATTTATATCAATGGCGACAGAGCATCAAATATAATTATAAACACGTACGAAACACGTATACATCAGGAAACGACTATATACAAACTATCTAACAGTGCGGTTTATTTTCTAACCAAAATATGAGTATACTAAATAGTATAATAGATGTTACAGGATTATTAATAAATATAATAATAATATTAATAATAATAATAATTGTTTTCTAAACATCGTTTCAGATAATTGTATAGCATGCTTATGTCTTCACACAAAAGTAAAAAATAAAATATTAACAGGTTTTTAAACTAATTTCGTATTTCTGAAGCCCTACAGAAAACGAAATGTAGAGCACATTTTGTCAGTGTTATAATTTTTTCGACCACAGACGCACCGTTCGACCGAAACGAATGTAGTACTGTGTTTGGTTATCCTTATATCTTAAAGCTACACAGTCTCTATATATATCAAGCGATTTCTTCTTTGTAGGCGTGTTCTTATTTGTAACGTCATGTTCACCAGCTCATGTCGAAATCGGGTATTTAAGTGAGCAAATATAGTGCAGGACATCAGGACCATTGCTGGTCTCACATATTCATAGAAAAATCGTGAAGGCAATAAAATCTCAAATTCGGAATTCACCACCTCCACTACCAACCTCAAATTCAAAAATAACCAACCAAATAGTCCTAAAACCTCGAAGAAAAACACCCTTCTTAAAACGCAAAAATAAAAAGATACCTGGTGCCTTTAAAGGGACAGAGACCCCCGAAGACCATTTCCTCGTCTGGTGCTAATAAACGTCAAAAACAACCATTCAAAAACTGTTAAAATGAATAACTCCGTTAACATAATTTCCTTTAATGCGGGGTTGAGGGTTGACGGATCCCCAACGCGTTTATGTAAAAGTACGGGCAGCCTTACCAACATCGACCTTTTCATATGTTCAATTCCACTGTCTTTACCAACTCATTAGTGCGTGCTAAATGACAAATGGGGTTTCAGACCATTTCCCATCTTTATTGCTATCCAGTTGTCATCTGAAAAAATTTCTCATGAATACTATAATCAAGATAAATTTAACTACAATAAAGCTAATTGAGACCTATTTAATATCTTATGTCAAAAACTTAAACCAGAAATTCTTGTCTCCGAAGACATTACTTCTTTTAATAATAACATCCCTGATGCAATATTAAATATAGTCCATCAAAGTGTCCCAATGTACAACAATCTGCCCAGGAAAAAAATTGTCCAATGGTGGAATTATGCATGCAAAGAAGCAGTTAATAAACGGAAGTATATGATCAATAGACTAAAAACTATCCATCCGGAGCTAATTTAAAAAAGTTTAAGGAAGCAGAAAAAGAATCAAAAACAATTATAGCTCAGTAAAAGAAAACAAATTGGGAGGAATTTATATCTGCTTGTTCCATGAAACAAAATAATACCAAAGCATTTTGGGATAAAATTAATAGAATTAGAGGTAAATCATTTTCTGCCATCCCTTTTCTAAAGAAAAACTTACAATATGCCATCACAAAGATAAAGCCAATTTATTGGCGAAACATTTTTCCCAAGTCTCTAGTAAAGCAAATCTCAAACAAACTACTAATAAATACCAAAGTAACTTCGAAGATAATTTCAACGCTAAAATAAATGAAGCAGATGATGATGAATTCAACCATTTACTCAACATACCCTTTTTTTATTCGAACTGAAAGAGCAGAAATAACTCCGCCGTGGGACCTGATAAAATCTCATACCTTTTCTTCAACACATGCCTGACTCCACTCTTCATATTTGGCTTTCCCTTTATAACATTATTTTTGTCCTCCAAAAATTATCCCATTTTATGGAGACTGGATATCAATGACCCCAAATCATATCGCCCTATACATCTTACTTCCCATCCTAGTAAACTAATGGAACTTTAAAAATTGTCAATTGAATGTTTAATAAAGTTGGAAATTTGAATACATCATGTATAGTAGCATGTATATTATTAACTGGGAGCTCGACTTATAAAGTTAGAAAGTGTCGATTCTTACGGATGGCGGGAGGTATACCGTACTGGTTCTACCCAGGAAAAATGGAATGGTCTGCCAATCGAACGTCATATAGAGCCTAAAATAAAGTATGTCATGCTGTGACGTAGAACACCATTCAGAAAAGCAAACAAAGAATTATTAACCGATTGTCATTACTAAATGCCAACATTAGGGTACGGATCGTCTCTGGTATGTCGTCATGTAGGCCAGATATGGAGCTATGATATAACCTAGATGAAGTAATGTGCAAAAAAGTAAATAACCTTGTACGTATTTCTAATCGTATGACTCATGTATTGAATCATATGTGTAGTCATGCAGAGGTTATCTTCAACTATTGGCAGTGAATATAAAGATATGCAAATTATCTGACAACTAAAGCAAACATATGTCTCATCACGAAGAGTTACGACATTACCTCTAGCATATTAATATATAAATGAACGTCTAGGACAACAAATCCATTAATTAATTCAGATCACGGAACTAATACAATACCAAGAAACCAAGGAATGAGATATTGAATATTATGTTGATACTAGTACACATGTCACTGTAATAAACAATGTAGTTATACTTACTTACTTATTATTTGTGAACAAACATTCATTTCGTTTATTAAGACATTTTAAACAGAAACAGCCTACTGCGAATTATTTTTATAACTTAATAAAATGACATTTTAAACATATACATGTGATACATTAAGTGAAAGCAATCACTATCTTATACAATCTCTACCAAGAGTTGTCGTTCCTTGCATACACATACGGTGTCAGACCGGTGAAAATCAGCCCATTGAACACAATGCAAAATAGGCTATATTTGGAGATCAGTCACAAGTTCCACAACATTCGTTCGCTTAAATACACTTTTATTCTGTGTATTAAACACATTTGGCTAGCAAACGGTCTCATATCTGGAATAAAATACCGATTCAGATTTTCAACATTTCGCGTCATTCATTCACACTATGCGTATTTTGAAATAAACATCTGTCAAAACCACATCTCTACCTAACCTCTGTGCTCATACTCTCCATAGAAATAATCCTGAAAACACAGTAAAATACTTACTATTCATGACAACAGACATATTACTTTAACCTCAGGTTAGATTTAACAATGAAATAGAAAATAA